>JAWNKV010000424.1:0-111045 GCA_035041805.1 Amiota mariae | reverse complement strand
AGGACGACTATGGACACAAAACTTTAACTGATCCAAATAGCTCAGGAGAATCAATTTCCGCAACTATGAGCTTATGAAGAAAGCTAATCCCAAGAGCTATCCTACGATGCACCAAAGATGGAACACTGATAAGAAGGAGCCTATCAGAGTAAGATGGCAAACGCAAATTAGGATTCCAGCTTAGGCCACGAAGAGCAAACAGGAGGAATTGTTTCTGTACAGACTTGATTCGAACATGATTATTTATTTATTGCGGTGACCAAATGCAAGAGAAATATTCAAGGAGTGGACGCACAAGAGATATAAAAAGAGTCTTTGTGGTATAAGGCTCATTAAATACAATAGACCATCGTTTAATGAAACCAAAAACACTATTCGCTTTATTTACGATAGAAGAGATATGTTGGTTAAAACCCAGCTTGGGATTAAACTGGACACCGAGGTCACTAAAAGTAGAGACTCGCTCGAGTTGGACGTATTCAATCGTGTATGTAAACAAATGTGGTTTACACCGATGATACGTCATGAACTTACATTTGGAGATATTTAGATATAAGTAATCACCAAGAATGTAAATAATCAAGATCCTCTTGGAGTCTGAGATGGGAGGCACCATCCTTAAATGAAAGGCACAATTTTACATCATCAGCGTACATGAGGACACGAGAATGTGAGATGGAAAAAGGGAGATCATTTATAAAAAGGTTAAACAATAATGGGCCTAGATGGCTCCCTTGAGGAACTCCAGAAGTGACAAAGACTGGTCCAGAAAGAGTGGAATTAAATAATACTCGCTGAACCCTATTTCTCAAATAAGATGAAATCCAACAAAGAAGATGTTGTGGAAAACCTAAAATGTCAAGTTTATGTACAAGCAGATCATGATTAACAGAATCAAACGCTTTATTGAAATCAATGTAAATAACATCAGTTTGACGTTTGTCCCTAAAACCAAGATTTACAAAAGATGTAAACTCAAGCAAGTTTGTAGTTGAACGCTTTTGCGTAAAGCCGTGTTGACACGGAGAAATAATTGTTTTACAAAAGTGATAAAAGGTTGAAGTGAGCATTTTTTCAAACAATTTTGGGATTGCAGAAAGTTTAGCAATACCCCTGTAATTGGATATGTCAGCTTTGTTACCTTTTTTGTGTAGGGGATTAATAAAGGATTCCTTCCAGATATCAGGAAAAGATGCGCTCGAAGTGATACATTGAAAAGTTTCAAAAGTGGTTTATACAGAGACTCCGCACAGTGCTTAAGCACACAACTAGGTATTTTGTCTGGGCCAGGTGAGTAAGTGGATTTGTAAGAAGACATTCCCAATAACACGCACTTCGTCAGGCATGATAGGAAGGATGGGCTGTATGTCTGACAGTTCAGTGTTCAGAAAGGCCTCAGAAGCACGAACGTCGTCCAAGCTAGCGAGCTCGTAGGGTATAAAGCGGCCCTGCAGCTCATTGGCGAACGCAGCCGCTATCTCAGCGTCGGTTCTACACCACGTGTTATCATCCCGTTTTATGGGGATCCTCCTGTGTGGCTGCCGTTTGATTCGGCGTGTAGCCTTCCATAGGTTAAACCCATGGGTTTTGTTAGGGGCTGCGGAGCATTGCGGAGCAAAACATATCGAAACATTCGCATCATAGGTGTCATGACAGCAGTTTGGACAGTTCGTCTTCACCACGCCGGTAGTCAGCCTGATCAAGCGGATTGCGCAAGAGCATGTATTCGATGACGAAGTGCTCTCTTGAGCCTCACCAGATCCATAATCTCGGGTTTTAAAAGAGGCCGGGGTGGCCTGGGAGTTCAACAAGGTTGTTGTCCAAGCATAGAGTGTTCGGCTGCAGCATGTATTTTACGTACAAACAACTCCGCTGCATCGTCTATATCAGTTGGTGAACTTAGATCCATGTTCAGGTTGATGAGCTGATCCAACCTCTGTTGAAATCGAGGAATATTAGCCCTCCGGGGGAGAAGACGAGGCTTTGTGGCAATAGTGAGAGCTGCAACTCGAAGCTCTATGATCAATGGAATGTGATCAGAACTCAACTCAATTCTCTCTGAGATGGCAAGGTTGTCTGACTGGATCCCTGAAAAAACTGCAAGGACGATGGCTGTAGGTGTAAAGTTCTTATTAAAGGGGTAGTGTGTGGACCACCAGTAGCAAGAACCTGTAAGTTAGAGCCAGCTACACAATCTGCAAGAACCCTTCCTCTGAGTGAGGAGTTTCTTGCACCCCATAGACCATGGTGAGCATTCCAGTCTCCAGTTCCAAACACCAATGCGCAGACCTATTTGACTCATTGGTGGGATTGAGTAACAGGTGTTGTAGCTGGTGCTGCTGATGGAGTTGCTACTACATGAGCTGCTTCTGTTGAGATGACTGCTAAATTGCTGCTAAGAGTACGCGAGGTGAGGGCGGACATGATGTTCAAAATCTGCGCTTGCATGTCAAAGAGCTTGTCAAGCTTGGCCATTAAAGCTTCAAACTTAGCATCTGCCGACTGAGCTAGCTGCTGCTGTGACTGACTGTCCAACAGTTTGACCAACAGCAGATCAAACTTGGTCTCCGTTGTCAACTGGGTTTGCTGCTGGTGTTTTTTATTTAGCTGGTATGGTTGTTCTTTTTGCTGGGTTTGCTTCCACTGTTGATATGACAGCTGATTATGTCCCTGTTGAGAATTCTGGTACAGAATTGGTTGTAATTGCTGCTGCAGCTGTTTGGACTGACGCATTGATTGTTCCTTCTGGTTTGACTCTTGCTGTTGCTGCTGGCGCTGTTGTTGCCGCTTGCGCGACTGCTGCTGATGCTGTTTTTGTTGCTTCTGCTTTACTTGCAGATGAGAAGATTACTGCTGTTGTTGTTGTATCTGCAGCTGCTGCATAGGCTGCTGTTGCTGCAACTGGTGTTGTGGCTGAGGCTGTAGCTGTCGCTGTTGCTTTTCCCCACGGGTCACATCAGCAAAACACATGTTTGGAGCAACCAATGTTGTTGGCACTAATTGGGGAACTCTGCGAATGCTAGCTCTTGGGGGGCGCTGGCTAACAATGTGTTGATATACAGCACAACCTTTCCATTTGGATGTGTGAGCCAAATGGCAGAGAGCACACTCAGCTGGCACGTTATCTGGCTTGGAGCAGTTCGTCGAAGCATGCTCCTTACGCATTTCACACAACGGAATTTCATTTCACAGAAGCGTTTGGTATGTCCGTACTCCTGGCATCGATGACATTGTGGTACGTCGTCATGTCTACGAGGAGTCTCTATTGTTACCTTCTGTTGACAGAGTGCCTTAATTGAGTAAATCTCCTTCTTATTTGCTGCTGGATTAACAAAAAACAGATTGAGTTCAGCACCATCCGTGCGGCTCTTAATGTTGTGCACGTTGCGAACCGTGTGACCCAGCTTGTTGATTTCCTGTTCTATAGAGCTCGTTGGGGTGGAGCGGTGAAGATCCCTAGCAACTACCCGGTATGCTCTCTCCACCTTAAGTTGGTAGGAGTGAAAGGGTATTTTCTTGACGGTCAACATCTCTACTACTGCTCGATGCGCGGTAGAAGTCATGGTCATGACACGAACGGTTGATCCAGAGCCAGACTTTACGATGTAGCTGTCAGGCGATATGACTGCATTTATATCCTTAAACAGTCCATTGATATTGGTTACACCATCAATATTGATTGGGGTGGTTTTGACTTGGTGGAAAAGGGGCACTATGAGGCGGAACTGACGCACTCGGGAGCTGGTTCGCGGTCTGGTCAAGACCATTGACAGGGTTCTGAGTAGGTTGACTGCCAGAGGGTTCAAAATCATCAACGCGCTCCTCAATTTTCTCATCAATCACTCCATCTTCTGGAACTTCATCACTATCATAAGTGTCCATTTCTGTCCCTAGAATTGCAAAGGGGTTGTTGTTGTCTCCATAGCTGGATACAGAACTGTTTCTGGATCGCTGCCCAAGTATAGCTGATTGTTGATTGATAGTATCAAGACTACCCTGAGAACATGGGACATTGTCCTTCTGCAGTTTAATGACTGGCTTTGGTGAAGTGGTAGGGACCAGCTTACGCTTTAGCTTGGCAGCAGCTGGGAGTGATTTCTGAGCTGGAGGTTGCTCAGAGGTGACTGAAGCCTTGCTTGGGGGCAAAATGCGGGACAAACGCCATGTGTTGGCCTTGTTGGTTTCAGCTATGGACCACCAGCGGTCCAAGTCTTCAGTGTCATTATCCATGCCAAACAAGTTAATAATTTATTAGCTTTAGCATAAATAATGCACGATTTACTGTTTGCAAATTGCAAATTGCAAAAGTAAACAAAAGAAAACAATTGGATATAAGCACAAAAATCAATGACAATAGCGGTAAACAACAGATAAGGTGTCTATAAATAGACACAATCCCGTTACTTGTCTTATTAGCAAAAGGAAAATTGTGATTAAGCAAGAAATGTTGACGAAAGCTCATAGAAATACAAAAGCGACTGCACTCTATGAAGAACAAACGCGAACTGTGCACGGGTAGCAGAACATTTTTTCGCTGTTCTGCTACAATAATTTCGTTTGTTGTTTCTTCAAAGAAGAGAACGAAGAGCGCAATACTCTTGTATGTTCTCAGAGATGAAAAAATACAACAATAACAAAAACAACACAAAATTCAAGAAGAAGCACAACATGAAAACGTACGAACGTTTCTGTGCTAGACTTTATAAAAAATTTAAAAAACTTAATCCTAAAAAAAATTATATATAACTTTAAAAAATGAAAAAAATAAGTATGGAACTCCTTTTAAAAACATTCATTTGTTTAAAAAAAAAAATTATTAAAATCGGATCAGTATATTTTGCGCCAAATAAAAAAATGTTATACCACCCATAAAAACTCAGATTGAATTCATTTTCTTATTAAAAGAACTTTTGTTTTTCTATTATACTATGGCACTGAAATTTGGATCAATAAACATCTGACCCATATCCACCAACTGTGTGAATTTCAAGACCCTTCGACCACTAGAAGGGGTACCTCCCACACAAAACATGAATTTAGAACAATGATCAGAATATATAAAATGTGCATGAAGAGTATTGCAACTTCGGCATATCCAAAGTTAATCTTTTTTTTTAACTTTTTTTCCGTTATTTACATTGTAACTAGTTAACAATTAGATTAGATTAAGGCAAGGGCAGGAACTAATACACCTCGTCACTGCGGCCACCAGTGGGCTTATTGTGACAACCCTCGTAATTACAGTTCCTCCGATATTCTGGTGTTCATCAAGAATTCTAAAATCTTCTTTGGAGGCAAACCTGCAATTTCATTTGGTTCCATGAACTGGCAACCTAGATATTAGGACCTCGAAGTGCAATATTACAAATTAACTATATTTAAGCAATTCATTTTATATAGCTGCACTATGTGCATAGAATCAATTATCTCAATTGCTGCAATTTAAATATTTATTATCAGCACTATGTGCTTTCATCAGCGGTCATTAGTCTAATAACCTTTTCATACTGGGGCATGATTCAAGTCAATGGTGATGCAGAGCTGATTCGGATCAAAATCGACTACAACCACAAGGAAAGTGACGTCATTCAGGGGTTGTTGTTGTAAATTGTGACGCAGAATTAAGGGTAGTCAGTCGCGTTAGTGTTGGGAAATTTCTATTTTTTTAAGGTAATTTTCAATTGTTTTTTTTTTAAATTTCAATAAAATAAGTAGCAGGAAAGAAAAAGGAAGCTGCACGAATTATTGCGAATTGTTCTTAATCATGTGTTTTTCACACAATTTCCATTTTAATTTCTCACAATTGGCCGTAATATGTTGCTACACCTGTTAACCTATGGGAGGTGTTATTGTCCTACAATTTTTTAATGTTGTGTTTACTCCTCCATGCTCTAATACAATCCCCAATTGGTTATTGGTTAGGATGTTACGAATAACACAAGTACGCACTGTAATTTGATTTCGAATGTTATTTGTTTGCACTAGAGTTTTGCACGAATTCATTTGAAACAGTAATTAAGTCATTTGGTTCGTTATGAGCCAATCAAATTTCAAATACTTGGTCGACCAAATAGAATGAATAGAGTTTCGTGCAATCATTTGGAAACACCAAGTACTTGATCAGAGAATCAAAGGTTTCAAATAAGCTCATGGAAATTAGCATTTTTCATCGGAATAATTAAGGAAACCTGAATTTTTGTATGAGCCTCTGTTTTGTGGTTCTAAGCAAAACTCCAAAAGTCCCCATCGTTACATGTGCCGGAAATTTTTGCTTGAAAATTCATTTGTGCAAGACTCTAGTATGCACTTGTCTTTCTGATTCCGTTATAACTACTGTATTTCCCTCTACAAAAATTTAATTTTTTTTAAAATATTAATATAATAAGTAGCAGGAATGAAAAAGGCAGCTGCAAGAATTATTTTCATACACTGTGAATTGTTCTCAATCATATATTTTTCACAAAATGTCCATTTTAATTGTCAGAATTAGCCACAACGTTCCACTTGTATGTATAACCAAAAAAAAAAAAAACAGCTGTTTTTTCAAGCGAAACCTCTTTGTGAACGTTCAATGAAAAGGCAACCATTTTTAAGCAGAGTGAATCGGGCATAAAAACGGCTATTATAGTGCCCAAATTTCAAGTCAATGGTACAAAATAAGAACATGAATTGGGTTCCAGGTTTGTATGAGGGTATCCCTAGTGGTCTGGTTCGTCTGATTTCGACAAACGTATGGTAAAAAGTAAGAACCATAAACCCATTTCAGCCCTCTAGCTCAAGAACTGAGGTACTAGCTTGCATGCATGCAACCAATCAGACGTATTGGCTGTACAAATAAAATTTGAGGATTTTTTTGTAGTGACTTTGAAGCTGTATTCCGAGGAACTGATACAATGCATTTTATTCATAATACTGTCCATCATTAGCTACGACTTTTTCCCATATTTCATACTGACAGCATACTGATCCCGCGTTAGAAAAATTCCTCGTGTTTTGAAGCTATCCAAAACTCTTCCTATATTTTGGCAGTGCTGCTCGGCCAGGCCATGAGTCATCGATCGGAAGGAGTAGTCGGAAGGAGCAATGTCTGGTGGATATGGCGGGTGGGGTAGGACATCCCATTTTAATGCCTCCAAAATTTCCTTAACGACTTTTGCACTTTGAGTCTTTTCTTTGGCTGTTGAAGTTGATGCATGACCAGGCTTACCCCATGATTTCTTCGTCCCCCGTCATAATTCGATGCAAAAATTCTTTCCGATAATACCTTTGGAGCAGTTGTTCGCAAGTGAAAAACCGACGTTCGATGTCTCTTGGCTTGAGTTCATAAGGAACCCAATTGCCTAGTTTTTGCACCATACCCATGGCCATGGAACCAGTACTCACATGTTTTTGTTGATGGAGTATGTTCCCCATATGCTTCACACAGCAACCGATGTCTATCTTCTGCACTTTTCTTCAAATGAAAACAAAAAAGCAGCGCTTCCCGCAAATTGTGTTTTGTCGGCACAAAAGTTGCCATGTTTAGAGAACAAAGAATGTTTGTTATCTACAATTCAGCGAAATGACACTTTCGGATTTTTGGCGGGAAATGGTGACGCTTTATCAGGAATAGAGTAGCCGGATCGTCCAATGCGATTTAATGTTAGTTATGCCAACTTTTGAAAATTCCTTAAAAGTTATTTGTACACCCAATACATGGCTAGATCTACTCGTCTCTTCGCTCTGATCAAGAATATATATAATTTATGGATTCTCCGATGTCTCCTTCTGTGTGTTACAAACTTCATGACAAACTTCACTGCGTGAAGAGTATAAAAATGCTATGCTCTTGCTGCTGCTCTCATCAATTGCAGAGCAGAAGCAATAGTTCTTGCTCTGCTACGTGCTGTTGTAGCACGAATCAAGAGCAAATATGTTCGTAGCAATAGCAAATAAAATGGTGGCTACTAGTGATGCACGAATCCTTGGATTCGGATTCGAAGATCCGGATCTTAGAATTAATCGTGGTAATCGAATCTAAAAGCGAATCCGAATTCTACGAATCCTAGTCCGAATCCTACGAATCCGAGTCTTACGAATCCGAATCCGAGTAGTAATCCCAGTACGAAACCGAATCCAAAATATTTTAATGATCTAATCTTATATTAATTTATTAGTTTAGTTTTTTAATGTTATTTAAGTGAAAAAACAAGAAACTGTTGATTCAGGTAACCAGGCGCACAGAAAAATCATAACAATACAAAAAAAGCAAAAAGACAGAATGAGATTGCATGCGTGCGAGAGAAATGTCAATAATTTTCATTTCTCTTGCACTCACTCTACGAGAAAAATTGTTTGTTTCTCTGAATGCTGAGCAGAGAGAGAGCATTCGATCTTGATCTCACTGTTGTAAAAATGCATACTAGATATGTGCAATCGCTCATTCACATTGCCTACAAAAGTTGTAATTATGAATGCATTCAATATTAGTATGTACAACGAGACTTGTATGTTGTATATGTTTTGTGATAAGAAACATTGAATATGTATTTGATATATGCAGTCTAAAAGGGATGGAATGTGTACTGCGCTTTCACATTCAAAAATTTGAATTGAGACAATGGGTATACCAAAAAATATTGTGTTGGCATGAGTATAGTGTTTGAATTTGAATATAGTGTTAAACTGAGTGAGCGGCGAAAGAAAAAACAACAAAAAATAGAAACAAAGAGAAGAATGAGTTGTTTGCAAAATATAAGTATTGTTGTTGTTGTAGTTAAATTGTTATTGTAATCAGATAACGTTTTTCTCAGTCGAATGTATGCTTGTTGATAAGGGAAGCGAGGCAATGTGGGGAATCTGTGCGGCGGCTTTGCTGACGTTTCTTTCGTAGTTGTTTATTTCGTTTAGTGGAGTGAGTGAGAACGACGTGAGCGACATGATACAAGAGTACAGGAGTATGCTGTACAATGAAATGCTATGTTCATAATTCAGCCCTACAACATTCACTTACCATTCACATTATCTATATAGTATATAGAAACATGTGGATGTATACAACAAACACATTATATAAACGAAATGCAACATACATTCATATTTACTACAAAAAGATATAGCAAAACATGTATGCGTTTTAGAGTGAATCATTTAAAGACAATTTGAATTCATTCACGCTCACTACTAATCCATACACAATGGTTTAAAAAAATATTAATCGCTTACAATTGAAACGTAATTACGTTGAAATTGCATATTTGAATATTTATTTGCCTTCAACTGAAAAGAAATAATCTAATGCATATTTCCATAATTTTTATGAGATTAAGTTTTTATTAAAGAGATGAAATATACAAGTTCTTCAATTAAATTGGAGTTTTTTTTTATGTGATACTGTACTTGTTATGTTGCCAATCACGAGGAACTTCAACTTAGAGCTGGGAAAACATCGATGTTTCCTCTCAAACCATCGATGCTGCCAATAATATCGAAACATCGATGTTTTGCCAGCTCTACTTCAATTTGCGTTGTTTTCGTCCATGTACATACATAAAGATACATATGATACAAAAAGATTTTTGGAATGTTATTAAAATGTTACGTAGAAGCGGTATTTGACAATATTTTAGCACTAATACTTCTAAAAACAAGGCAAAATGCGATTTGTGCCAACAAAAATTGTGTTTAAAGGTGGTACTACATCATATTTGTTAAAACGTTTAAAGCACCGACATCCGACAATTGAAATTGAAAATGATGTTTTTGCATGGAAATATCGAGCTATTTTAGTTATAAGATCATATGAATATACACATTCGCCAATTTAAAATTGGGTTTTTTCTTTACACCAATACATTCAATATCTCAGTAATATAGTTTATATTAAGTAATAAAGAATAAATACATATACTTGTATATAATATAAATTTTTCGAAAGTTTTGGCGATACAAAATTGAATTTTTTCTATATTAGGATTTGGATTCGTGCATCACTCGTGGCTACTGCTCTGCTCTCGTAGCAAGCGTTAATGCTCCGGAGCAATGATTCTAAGTAATGCTATACCAAATTGCTGTATATTAGCTATGCTTCGTAGCACAATAAGTCATATAATGTAGTTTTAAAAATAAATTGCTATGAGTGCAGCAGTAACCACATTGTTTGCTTAGTCAGAATCATGAGTTGTAACGAGAGTGAAAGCATTTTAAGTGGATTAACGCTCAATTACAAATTTGTAACTTAAATCTTAATCTTATGGCAACTAAGGCTTACTTATGTCTATAACTATTGATTTTTGGTAGCTGTATACAAACTATTCATTATTGGTATTTACAAGTGATTTTTTATTTTTTTTATGTTACATTTTATTACGCCGATCAAATACAAAAGTACCTTTAAGACATAAATATCAAACGTTGACTGGGGATTGAATTATATTAAATCAAATATTGTGACAGTTACACCGACGGCGGAGATCAGCTGGGTAACGCCTCTTCAGATGTCTTTGACAATTATGGTTAATCAGTTCAGAAGCAAGTGGATTTTTGTGAGAGATGAACCGATTTTGTATCTACTAGTGTGCCTGTTGATTTCCTCCCAAACTGTAGGCATCTGTAGTGATGTATTTGTATCTAATTATTATTTTTAGTTGATATATAGTACATATATAGATTATTATTTACAGATATTTACAAGTAATTAATAAGATTAAAGCAAATGGTAGAGATTTACAGATTTTAAAAAACTATAGTTAGAAGAAGTTATTTAGTCAATGTTTGATTATTTGGAAGATATTTGGATCTATGTGACTAGAGAACCGGGCAAACAGTAATGATGTGGGAGAGAGTTAGGATCGTGTTGTAGTTTTGGCAGGTGGGTGAGGGAGTCTTATTTATTAGTTTTATTACAATAGTTAACTTGGTGTGTGCCATACAAAGACGGGCAAACTGTACTATCATTGTTTTGTTATGATTTATATTTTTGTAGTGTTGGGATGTGTTGTTCCACAATGTTTCTTTATAGGAATGGATAATGTTATTAAGTTGTTTCCATTTGCCTGCGGTGTAAAGATTTTATCCACTATTAGTGGACACATGAGTGTGTCTTTAGCAGTTTGGTCGGCTAGTTCGTTTCCTGCTATATTGCAGTGCCCAGGGACCCGTAAGAGAAGCAGTTTGTTGGCTCGGGATGATAGTACGCTTCTAATGGCTTTAATGTAAAATATTTGGTTGATGTTGACTATTGTTTTTAATGAGGAGACAGAGTCTGTGCATATTGCATGCTTCCTTTTATGGTTATTGGCGTATACAAATTAATTATTTTCAATAATTTACATGGTGGCACTCGTGCGTACCAATACAAGATTTTAATCAAGTTTTATTTTAATATTTATTTGAGAGTAACAATCGTGTTTGCCTTGGAGTTCCAAACAAAAACTGACACAAAAATGACTAACATAACTTAATTGCTAACTAGGGCACATGCAAATGCCGTTACTAAGCTAAGCAAACATAACTGTCGAATCCAGTCGACGATAACATTGCTCGTGCTTTTCAACTGTTATATTATAACTTTTACAGTATTTTTGAATTGGATGATTTCGCAGTTACGAAGAGTGGAAATCATTCAGACAGAAAAATACTCTAAAAGTTATTTTCAAGATATTTTGAAGGGCAAGGAAGGACGAGCAAATAGCTGCACTGTGTTTTTTATATTTCTGCAACAGCTGGCCACACATAACTCTTCTCACGTCCACGGACCTCACATGCGCCGTCTGAAGAAGATCGTTGGACTCTGCTAGAACTTTTTCCGCTTCCTTATTGCGGTGATGAATATGGCAATAACCGTGACATGATCGTATTATAGTACTTCAGAGTGCGAGTTGTGTTGCGAGTTTCGGTGAACCGTTCACAGTCACCTTTCGCGCAGCTGTTTTTTGTTTTCGTTACACATAAGAAATATTTCTTGAATTGAGAAATGAAATGAAAAATAAAAATGTTTAAATGGATAAATTACCAGAATTACTAATAATGACAAGCACGCTGCTGCGTTTAAATAGAAATATAATATTTGTATATAGTCAGGAAGATGTGATAGCCGCAGAATATTTGGGTTTAATGAATACAAGCGTCAGTGTTCCGCGCAGCAGTTGGGCTATTATAAGTTTATTTTTATTATAAATTATGGATCGCATAATTTAAAAATGCGTGTGTGAAATTGTAGAACTTCCGAATGGACAGAGGTACGTTCAATATATTGGTTGGGTGCAAGGTATGGCGAAGAAACCGACCAATTTAAGATGGACAATTCCAGTGGATGAAAGAGTTGCTATTGCATTGTATACTCTGGGCTCATCTGCAAAATACCGAGCAGTGGGTGCGCTGTTCGGTGTGTCGAAAGCATTGGTTTGCCAGATTCTCCACTTATTCTGCATTGAGGTAATACAGAAACTTGCATCGGAATACCTGTGACCGGATTCCCTGAGTGTTTCGAAGCAATTGGGATTTAAAGATTTTATTTTTGATAACATAAAACAACTGTAATATACTTCCTTTAGATGGATGCCATATTGAAGTGAAGCCACCTGCAAAAGAAGCCGTTGACTACTACAACTACAAAGGGTGGTACTCTGTTGTGCTCTTTGCACTTGTTAACTATCGGTATGTATTCGCTAGCAGCCAAATGCCAATAATATTTATGCAAACAGTTTTAGTTACAGATTGTAATATATTAACGTGGGTTGCCCCGGGCGATGCCACAACTCACAAATATATATATAGTCGAGTCTAAAGACTTTGGTGGATTCTAGTGATTTATTCGAAAAAAATTCAAAGATACTTTCTGGCACCAATGTGCCGGTTTTGTTGATTGGAGACTCTGCATTTCGTTTTTCAAAAAGTCAAATGAAACCTTACTCCTTCGCGATAAGTGCGACAGAAGAGCAAAGGACATTCAACTACTCCCTTTCAAAATCTCGACGAGTAGTTGAGAATGCATTTGGGCATTTGAAGGCAATGGTCCGGCGACTTGGCAAAGGTTTGGACAATCAACTTAATAAAGCAACGAACATTAGAATATGTTGTTGCATATTATTGACATAATTTCTCAAACAATCGAAACGTCGCTATTAATGAAAAATGGCAGACAGACTTTGCAGAAATACCATAGTCGGAGGAAATCGATGTAGGCCATGACTACGACTCCACTGCAGAGAATATACGGAGAGTAATCTCCCAACATCTTCAAGAAAATATACAATAAAACAATTAAAACTCTTGCTAATAAGTAGAGAAATTCATTTTAAATTAACTTTTTGAAAGAAACGATAAAAAACTTATAACACTAACTTATAAATTCAAATATTCTTACTTTCTAATTGTCTACATGCTAGGGAAAACTTATATCTACAAATTATTTATTTTGTTATATTGTTTTTAGACTGTAGTAGCGAAATGTAGCCGCAGATACTGGCTTCGATGTTTCTTCTGGACTCCACAAGGTCATGCAGATCTGCATTCCGTTCTCTAATCAATGTTAAAATTTCCTGCCGGAATGCCTCATCCACATTGAAATTGAATGGGGGAGTTTGTTTCACTTTCCGTGTTTGAAAATTCCTCTGTTATCATAACGGTTTCTTCGCAAAATTGTGAAGCATCTATAAAAAATTCAAGTTATAATTGATGAAATCGAAATATTATTTGCACTTATTTATGTTGTCAATATCCACATTTTGCAAATTATTTGGCTTGTATCCGCCAATAATCTTATATGGAGGCCAATCTTTCCACCAGATTGCCCCATTTTCGCTTTTTCAAGTCTGCAATGAGTTATAAAAATGTTTATCAAAAAGAAAGAAGTTGCATTATGAACGGCAATTTACCTATATATTCTGTTCATATGGATTACTTTGCATCTCACATTCTTTCATAAGCGTGTCCATTTTTGACGGCACCTCTAAGTTCCGGCAAGCTTCCCTCCCACAAATCCATTAGCATGGCGACAGCTTTATTCGTCCACCTTTGCTTAAGGACTTCCTTCCCTTTGATATTTTTTTAAAATGAATTATATCATTTTTTAATAAATATATCAAAAAATGTAATAAACTTCTAGGTGAACACATTTAGGGTTTATTATTAGATGCAAACATTTATTTTTATATCACAAATGTATTTAGAACATACAAAATTTAATGATACAATAGAAAAACATCGCTTTGAATATTGTAAGGAAAAAAAAACCAAGAGAAAAGATGAGTTGTACGTCCTTGTTTGAAAAAGCGCAATTTCTGAAGAAAAAAGATGGCTCCCATGTAGACATTTCCAAATGGCTGCTCATCCGACTGGATGGAATGTCCCATCATGTCGTAGTGAAGATCTGGTTTGTTGTTGGCTGGATTCTGGATTCTGCGATGATTTTATTCTTATGTGTACATTCTTCTTCTCTGCTGTTTTACCGATCACAGCTGATATCAGCGATTAGGATTCCGATAAGTTATCGGCATTGCAGTTTTCTGCTGGGGGTTTAATAATCCAACATGTGCCTTTACAGTTTAGTAAGTATGGATCAATTTTTTAAAATTAGAAATTCGTATGAATTACCTGTGTCTACCTGTTACCCTCTGTGCTTTCTCAATAAGTATTGATAATCAGTAGAAACATAAAGCTAGGAAAAATAGAGTATTATTTTAATAACTCTAAAAACTATCTTAAATTATAATATATTTATGGATCCCAAATCATCTTCCACCATGTCCCCTATGTATAATAGAGTTAACTTATTTCTTACCTGACGGTATGATTTAATCACACCCTATCTATTACATTGGAGGTACGGGATACAAGGTCACGATTATGCATCACAAGTTCATTTTCTTGAGCTCTTTTCACATTCTCAGATACCTCCCTGTTATACTGTTTTGACGTACATGAATGAAAAATTTCCAATAGCCTTTTATGCGTTACCGAATGCATAGTTCTATTGTATTCGAAAGTGACCAAAAGGATTAGGTCGACGGTATCTTCAATGCTCCTTTAAAGTTATAAGCACCTGGCAATCTCAGCCAGAGTACTATAAATCCTTTCTACTTGCCCAATTGAAGTACTGTGGAGAGGAGGTGATTTCACAACTTCAAAGTTAAAATTATTTAAGATTCTTTGGGTGTCTATCGTATTTTGACCTGGAGCATATTCTGTAATAATCCTGTAAGATTTGTTTTACATCATCTTGTGCCGCTCGGTGAACCCTGCAACGTTCTTGATTAATTATTTGAAGCTGCTCACTGGCATCAAATATGTCCGTAACGAAAGTTTTTGCATACCTGAATCTTGTCACAGGAAACATTTCTACCAATCTAATGCAATAACCACCCCTGGCTTGATTGTTTTCTGAAGTGTTTCCAGCGAGTCCTCAAATGTTAAAAAGGTAATAAAGTGTCTTAATTTCCTTTCAAAGAGAATATTTGTTCTTTTCATTGAAGATTCCGGTTGTTCCAAAATTAATTGAATCGCATAACAGTTTACTGGCTAGTCCACCAAATCAATTGTGTAAGTGAGGGATTTCTCACAATGTATTGTTGTCGCCCGATACCTGTTCTACTGCATTAATACATTGTCATGATAGAGCATCAGCAACGAAATTCTCCTTTCCTGGCTTGTAATGAAGTTTAGCATTATACTCCTCAATAAAAGCCTACCATCTTTTTGATTTTTGCATTGGGATTTCGATCAGATCTCGCGAATGTGAGGGGTTGGTGATCAGTAAAAATATTTATAGACTTTGCTCCATACAGTTAATATCTAGATCCAAGCTATGGCCAATAACGTCCGTTCGTTTGTGGCGAAATTTTCCTCCTTCTTTTCTAGTGTCCTTGATATAATGGTAATAGGCCTACCCTCCTGAGACAATACTACACCTAGGGCATAAGACGATGCATTCATTGTAAGATGAAATTGTTTATAAGAATCTGGATAAGCTAACATGGCATCGTCTAAAACCAGTATTCGCTTCAGTTTTTCAAATGCCTCACTTTGTTTTGCATCAAAAGATAATTGTATCTTTTTTGATAGCGAGCTGGTACCTTACCATATTCACCTCTGAGGATATTAGCCATAGGACCCGCTATCGGCCATTCCAAAGAAGGACTACAAACCCCGCAAATTTGTTGGTTGTGGAAAAATGTTTATTGTTTCCACTTTCTCTGGACAAGATTTAATGCCCTTAGTGGATACCATAAATCATAGATATTCCAATTCTTCCTTGAAAAATTTTGATTTCTCAACTAAAGCTCGCATATTAGCAGTGAAAAGACAGCTGAAGATAGTTTCTACATATTTCAAATGTTGCTCCATATCATCAAAGAAAGTTATCACGTCAGCAATATAAACGAAACAATATTTTCCGATGTGTTTTCTGAGATCATCGATCGCTCTTTGGAAGATATTTGGTGCATTTTTAAGTCCAAAAGGTAAACGACAACGTATTTGCCATTAAAGAGTGAAGAGGTAGTCGTTTCGCAATCCCGCTCCGCCATCCTAATTTAGTGGAATCCGGATTTCAAATCCAGAGTAGTAAAAAATCGAACTTTCTCTAAATTTGAGAGAATTGCCCCAATATCTGGTATTGGATACGCATCTGCAATTGTTTTTTCATTTAATTTCTTGAAATCTATTACAACGTTTTTTTTTACCCGGTTCTCAACCAGGCCCTTTTTATTTGCCATACAAATGGGGTTATTATGCCATCTTTAAGGAGAGATTGAATTACAGATTTAACAAAGTCATTGAAAGCTATCGGATACGGATAATGTTTTGAATAACACGGCTCCTCGTCTTTAGCACAAATTAAGGCTATGACATTGGTATTATAGAGAAGCGCTTCATTAGGGTCAGCAAAGACTCCCGCCAAATTATTTATCATTACCTGGAATGTTTTTTTGATATTAGTTGGTATTGTTTCTGGACAAATCTGAAGATGACTAACATCCTGGTTCTTAGAATCGTATAACTCCTCACAACCCGCATCCCATATGAGTGTGTCATTTGCAAAGTCAATGTTCACTCCATTTTCCTTTATTAAGTCCAATCCCACTATGCCATCAAAGATAGATAAGCTTGGCAATATAAAAAAATCTGTTGTTCTGTCAAAAATATTTACTTTACATTTTTCTTTAATTGTTGTTAAGCCATGAATGGACTTAGCCGAAAAAACCTAATCGACTTTCAAGGCAGCCAAAGGTTTAAAATAATTTTTAGATGCCTACGTGTCGATAAGTAAACTTGTATGTTTCCCCCCTATAGCCCTGGAGAGAAGGGACTTTCCCTTAAAAATTTGACTTCATTAATGTCTGCCGACAATGGTTCATAGTATTCTTCAAAAGGGGTCAGTATTTCGACCAAATCCTGATCTAAATGATTGATCCTTTGAAATTTTGGGCCGGTGGCGACCCTGCTTTATTGTCCTTGATTTTGACCATAATTAAGGGAGGGTTGCAACCTCAATCGTGATGTGGAAGGATCAATATCCATTGATTCAGGTTAGGTTTCCTCTATTTTGGGTGTTATTAGAAAAATTATTACTACTATTAATATTCTTTCTATTGTTGCCCACAATGTTTCGATTGGCGAAGTTTGCAGTGAACACATATCTCTCATGGTTCCCGTCAGCTTCTTCCGCCAGTGCTATCGATAAGGGTTTCTTAAGTACAGATATGAATACCCTAAGGGCATCTGCCCTATACTTCTCATTCATTGAGTCTGCTATATCTGTATTATAAAATATGACTGTATTGCTGGTGAGCAAGGTCAACTTCTTTTCTACTTCATCGTCCTAGCACTGATAGGGAACCCTGTTTTAAGGTAGGTAGCTTCTGTTCCACCATTTACTCGAACGCTTGTCCGCATATGTAAAATCCAATCTTGCTATGATTGCTTCGATATTCAGAACAGTATTAAAAGAGGATAAGACTGTATTAGCTGTACCACGAACTTTATTAAGGATAATGGCTACAGCTTCCCGCCATGAAATATATGTCTCCAACTGCCCATGAAATTCTGGCAAGGTCTTGACTAAATCCAGTGTTTCGTCACACTTCACCCCGGGCACTATTTTTACCATTTCTTTACAGCCTTGATGTACCAATTCTTTAACCTTCTTAAGTTCTCTATTAAATTCTGATTTTGATTGCTTAATTCGAGCTGGATTTGCTCTTTAACTTGCGCCACAGTCAACATAGTGTTCATTAAGGGTTCCTTCGCTAATGATAGCCTACTAAAGCCTAACTCTAACTCGTCGTCAATCATTAATTCACTTTTAGCACAGATTTAATTTTCTTAAAAAAATTTCAATTTTTCCACTTTTATTATTATTTTCCTCTCTTTTCTTTTTAATAACAGCTTGTCACAAAAATATAAAATCTTGACTTACATGAATTGGCTGATGCTATTATTTGCTGCTGTTGTTGACTGCTGCGCCGGTGTTCTCTGGTGTACTGTTGATGCCACTAATTGCTATCGATGATCGTTGACCACCGAGTTGGTACCCGCTAGTTTTGCTGCGTTGATGTTGTTGTTACTGTTGCTGACTATTGTTGACTGCTGCGTTGATGCTGTTGCATATAAGTTGCTGCAGATTTTGGTGCTGCTTGTTGCTGTTGTTGTTTTTGCTTCTCTTCTCTTTTTTGTTTTTAAATGATTATTTTTCTTTTTTAGGGTTCCGTATCCCATAAGGAGCTAACGGGACCCTATTACTAAGCTTACAATGTCCGTCTCTTGCTCTATCACGTGAACAGTAATAGGTAGAGAGTTGAAATTTTCACAAAGTGTGTAATTCACTTGTGTGTAGAACGACAAATACTAAAAATACACATTTTTAGAAGCATTGTTCTTTAATTTAATCTTTTGTTTAACAATTTTTGTTTGTAGTGTACTTTTAAGCTGTTAATTGTAGTATACTTTTAGGCTGTTAAATATGAACATAATTTAATATTTTAAGCACAAAATCTTGTACGATGGTACGGAACCCTCCCCCTCCCCTGGGTACGGGACCCTAAAAACTTTGGCTATGCCGAAACAAACAAAGAAAAATAAGTAAGGTGCCTCACATAGATAAGCACACTATTGAAGTGAAACCGATGAAAAAAATGGTAAGAATGAACTTTTAAAATAATTACCAGGGTTGCATTTTTTAACAAATATTCGTGTATCTACCGTGGTTAAGTATCGCGTAAATAGGTATAACGTCTATTGTTGTTCCCTGTTTTGTTATTTTTCTATATTTCCATTAAAAGTTTAATTACGAATGTTTTGCCACATCCTTATGGTCCGGTCAAGAAAATTCGAAGCGGTGGGGAGTTAGGAGACAAGAGATGAGAAATTATTTAGTATTAGTCATTCTCATTAAATGTAAGAATTCCGCACTGTCCAATAAATTTTCCCTCCTTTAAGCGATAGGACCAAGTTTGTCTAGCAGAGCAAGGCGAAGATCATTGTTGTGCTCAGAATTAGAACCGTTGTATAGTTGTTGAAACATATTAGTATCCTGAACAACTAGAGCTTCATTACGATCAATATTATCTTCATCGTTGTCACGATCACGACATAATTGACGCCAAATCTGAATAGTCAATATCTAAATTTGATTCGAATTCTTTTCATGCTTCCAAAATGAACTGTTCATTGTCGTCATAGATTTTTATAAAAAACTTTTCAACAAAGATATCCTGTTCTTCATTTCTAAATGGTATATGTAGAGATAAACATTTCATATCATAATTTCTGTGTCAAATGATCTTCGATGAACTTCTTTTCGTTACTGATCCGTCTTGTTTGACATTATAATAAACAACAAATTGTGTAAGAGAAATATTTTATAGCTCATTTGGTCGTTTTTCATATTTATCGAAACAATCCTGTTTCCAGATATTTGTAGAATCTTGTGAGTTCAAAATTGAGAGTGAGCAATTTTCGAGAGCGTAATAGACCAAATTGTTATAATCTTTGATTGTTGTTGTTATATTGTGTACAGAACTAAACAGCAGCAAAACAACAACAGAAACAAAGTGTCAACGATACAAGCAAGAGAGCAAAGTAAAGCATCTCTCTCTCTTACTCATGCACAAACATTTATTCTCTACGCTACAGATGCTAAGCAAATGCTTATCCCTAAAGCACCATCATCTTGATTTAGGTAACGCTTTCTTTGGACTAACACCTCGCTAAAGAAGTTTCAGTTCAAAAAGAAAAAATTAAAAAAAGTATTAATTGTGGCTATGCCGAAGTTGTAATACTCTTCACGCCCTAGCTAGAGGTCCAAGGGTCTTAAAATTTAAAAGGTTGTTGGATATGCGTCAGACATTTATATTGTCCGAATTTCAGTTCCAAAGTACACAAAAAAAAAAGTTTTTTTAATAAGAACTTTCATTTGGATCCCGGTTTGCGTGGGGGGTACCCCCCTAGTGATCCACTTCCTTCGGCTGATTCCGACAAATGTATTGTGTATGGTAAAAAGAAAGCTCCGTGCAGCACTGAATGTTCTTCAGATTAGAAAGTCTTCTTGTAAACCAAGGTGGTTTATATGATACTTTCGAAACAGCATTATAAGTGACATATGCATCAACAATATTGTATATGTATAACTTCATAGAAAAAATTATTAGTAGAAGCCATATCACTGTAATTATACAAAAAAGACCAATCTATTCCGAGAAAGACTGCAGTTAGTTGAGCAAAATTCACTTTGCGAAAACAAAATCGACGCTTACATGTAGATGTGGAGTCTGGGATTAAAATCACATAGCACGATAAAAGAGTCGCGTTCCCGAAGAATGTTAATAATATAGTTAATAGCTCTAGCGTGACTTGTATAATTTTCCAGATTGGAAATAGGCGGAATATAAGAACACGATATATAAACAGATTCGTGAGGAAAAAATAACCTCACACACATAAACTCAATATGGGCTGAACAGTTTAAATCAACAAATTCTGATCGAAGGTTGTCCTATATGCGACGAAATTTCAACAGAAAATTTCATTACTAAGAATATCAGAGTGAAGCCATGTCTCGGAAAACGATATAACATCTGCTTCAAGGGAGATACTATTCCTATACAAATTATTAAGTTTGGATAGTAAGACTCTAACATTCTGATGTACTATAGAGATATGCTAAAGGCAGGAAGCTAGTTTTTAGGAGCCGAGCTTGGAGCCAAAGGTAATCTAGTATGCACTGGAAGCCTAACATTACTAGGTCTATTCCTTTTCTTCTGTTTAAATTCATGAACAACCAAACTTGGATGCTAGATTTTAGGATTACACACTGTTTGGTCAAGTAGCGCAATGTAAACAAACAACAGCTGATCGTCAGAGATCAGACAGTATAATGCTTACACTGCGGAACGAAGGAAATAGACAGGGACAATTGAAAAAGGATCAAATGGTTTTTGCTTCTTCTTCTGTTATGTTTATTCTATTTCTTTTACTTCAACAAAAGATTTATCCATGTGTGATCGGCAGTGTTAACAAAAAGGTCATATTCAAGTGAAACAAAACGTATTAACGAATATAAAGCAACACCATCAACATCAACAATATCAATAAGAGCACAACATCAAACACAATAACAAAACAACAGCATACCGAAACTTAATATAAATCATCTGCAGAAGCAACAACAACCACATCATCATTATCATCCCTATCATCATTATTAGCAGCAGA
Organism: Amiota mariae; assembly: GCA_035041805.1. Taxonomy (NCBI): domain Eukaryota; kingdom Metazoa; phylum Arthropoda; class Insecta; order Diptera; family Drosophilidae; genus Amiota; species Amiota mariae. The sequence goes on along the minus strand of JAWNKV010000424.1, from coordinate 89,355 downwards.
AGCAGTAGCAACATTGGCATTCGTATGGATATCAGTATTAAACAACAGCAAAGGAATATCAACATTAAAACAGCAAGATGTTAAGTTGTGATTGTATTAGTGATGTTTTTTCTCATATATGTTTAGTCATACAAACAGGGTCAATTGAATAATACTTTTACTTTACATTTTCTGATTAATAAAATTTGTTATAAAGAGCCACGAAAAAGCTCGTGGCTATACATTTTGGTGACCCCGAATTTTCACATGCTCTTGATGAAGATGAGCTACATAAGAATATCAAAATTCTAGAGCAGACTCAAGTGTCGTTCAATGAAATCCATGACAAACTTGAGTTGCTCGATTTTAATGAAATCGGCAGCACTTTACGCTGTAGTTTTACCAAGCTGATAACTAGCTTACTGGGTCGAATGCGGTCTGCAATTCGAAAGTTTCAGCCACAGATACAATCCTCAACAATGCGAGGATTCACGAATGAAGAGCGATCTGTCATTATCATGCACCGTTGTCAACACTTATTGGAGGGTACACGGAATATGCGGATTTTTCATCGATGTTTACAAGCATAATCGAGGAAGCTGCATCGTTGGACCTTATACTGTCATGGGAGCAGTTTTCGATATTTCTTCACAACCACTGTCAAAAGTTGGAAAGCGTAGATCATGCATTAGCTGCTTATAAGCCTAGCTCTTCGGTAGGAAATAACATAAATAACAGACGTTCGTTTATAGTTACTCACCCAACCGTAAGAAGTGTATTTTGTAATAGAAAAACAAATGAAATATACACTTGCCCACAATTTGAAAATTTATCGCTATTACATCGTCAAATGGAGGCCAATCGGCTTTATTTATGTTTAAACTGCTTTCGAACGGGTCATATGTTGGGAGCATGTCATTCTGGCGTTTGCAGATTTTGTGGGATCAAGCATCACAGTTTATTGTACTTAAGTTAACCAATGGCGCAAGTTGCATCAGCTGACGAACCATCAGATTCAGTGTTACAGCATTCCACTCCACTTTCTTCGTCTTCGTTATCTTAAGCTTAGCTTAACGCCATTTCATCTTCGTTAAACACTTCGTCCTCTTCCCAAAATCTCAGCTCAGATGTTGCGCTCCTGGCTACTGCCGTTATTAACATCAGAAACCGTGCTGGTACGTGGGTGCACTATCGTGCACTGCTTGATTCAGGAGTTGCATTTAACTACTTCTCAGCTTGCTCATCTTTTGCAATTGCATAAGATAAAATCGTCCGAATCAGTATCCGGTTTGGTGATATATGTTTCACTACCGACGGGTACACTGTTAACGTTTGATTACATTTTCAAACTACTCTACTAACATCACTGCATTGATTGCTACTTTTACGGGTTACCAGGCACTGTAGACACTTCAGAATATACCCACTAATATCCGCTTAGCTGATCCTGGATTTTATAAGCCTCATCAAATTGATGTGCTCATTGGTGTAAGTCTGTTGACTTGTTACGTGTTGGTCAAAGTAAATTGTCCAGTGGATTACCGTTTCTGCAGAAAACCCGACTGATGGGTGATCACAGGTGGTGGCCCGCTTGCACATAATTCAGTGATGGTCGCGCACAAACTCAACATAATCCAGATGTTGAGTCAAATACCCGAATTGAGGTAATCAGGTCGTCAAGTTTACTAAGGAAGAGCTTGATTATGAGAAGCACTTCAAGGAAAATTATGTTCGGTTACCTACAGGCGAGTACTCAGTGCGACTACCGGCTAAGCTTAGTGTTGATATGCTGGGAAATTCTTATTTCCAAGTGCATTATCGATTTCTTAACATAGAGCGTAAGATGGAGGGCAATCATAACCTCACGGCCCAATACTCTCCATTTATACATGAGTACCTGAACTTGGGACATATGTCGCTAGTGGTATCAGAGTCGCTAAGTCAATGTAAGCATTTTCTATCTCATCAATGTGTTAGCACGACAACGAAACTAAGGGTTGTTTTTGATGGATCCGCAACCACATCGTTAGGCTACTCGTTGAACGAAGTCTTAATGGCTGGACCGAATATTTAACCAAAACTGACAACCACAGTGCTTCGCTTTCGCACATTTCATGTTGCATTGACGGGAGGCATTTGCAAGATATACCGTTGTGTTCAAGTGACAGCGCCTGACAATTATTTACAGTGCATTTTGTGGGGAGATTCTACTGAGAAAAAAATAAACTTAGGAAATGGTGTGCCAATGATCCGTCGGTGCTGGAGAACATATCTGATGCGGACAAGGAGACATTTCTTAAATTCAGCGACTGCACTGATATCACAGAAACTCTTGGCCTTGGCCCCACACATTCATCGTCGCGACCTCGCAACCTTGAAAGAGATCCGTGCTTTCTATCATCGCCAGGTTTTACGACCCACTTGGTTCAATTGGCCCATAGGCTAAAATATTCTTGCAAATGCTTTGGAAGGAGAAACTCGATTGGGATGAGAGTTTGAAAGCATCTCTAAGTACTTCATGGCACAATCTCTATACAGACTTTGAACAAACGCAACAACAAAACTTTTCTCGACTTGCACTCTTTCCTGATAGCACTATTGAAATGCATGGTTTCAGTGATGCTAGTGTGAACGCCTTTGGGGCATGTATTTATATTGTTTCTACTATACAAAAATAATCTGAAGTACATTTACTTTGTTCTAGATCTCGTGTGGCGCGACTAAGGACACTGACTAAACCTAGATTAGAGTTGTGTGGTGCCGTCTTGCTCGCACAGCTTATCAACCAGGTCTCACGTCTGGAATTATTCGAATGTAAATACTACTGCTGGTCTGACTCAGCCGTAGCATTATCATGGATCAGCAGTGAGCCATCGAGATTCCAAGTTTTCATATCGCATCGTATTGCAATCATTCAGGAGCTGACCTCTTGCATGGAGTGGCGGTATGTGCCGACAAATCAAAATCCTGCAGACATATTGCCCAGGGGAGCATTTCCCAGCGAGCTCGTCAAGTTTACACTATGGCTTCACAGACCAGCCTTTCTTGCCAAATGAAAGGATACTTGGTCAGAACCATATGAGCCAATCCAGCTTCTACCAGAACAGCGTGCGAAGGTGCTGTTAGCTGTTTGCCCATACCAAGAGGTCACGCAACAATGTAAATATGTTAACTCTTTCATCAGATTACAGCATATATTTGGATATGTTGACAAATTCCTGTATCGCCACGAATATCCGGACTCAATGCCACATGTGTCTAACAAGGTACTCAGATTTTGTTGCGACCAGTTTAAAAGTTACATCTTTGGGAGGATTACAAGGCTCTACAAAGTGGTAATGCTGTCAGGGCTTCTAGTTGCATCTTCTCGCTTTCGCCATTCCTCGATAACTCTGGTTTAATTCGTGTTGGAGGGCGTCTACGTAAGACTGCTCACGTATTAACGAATATAAAGCAACACCATCAACATCAACAATATCAATAAGAGCACAACATCAAACACAATAACAAAACAACAGCATACCGAAACTTAATATAAATCATCTGCAGAAGCAACAACAACCACATCATCATTATCATCCCTATCATCATTATTAGCAGCAGAAGCAGTAGCAACATTGGCATTCGTATGGATATCAGTATTAAACAACAGCAAAGGAATATCAACATTAAAACAGCAAGATGTTAAGTTGTGATTGTATTAGTGATGTTTTTTCTCATATATGTTTAGTCATACAAACAGGGTCAATTGAATAATACTTTTACTTTACATTTTCTGATTAATAAAATTTGTTATAAAGAGCCACGAAAAAGCTCGTGGCTATACATTTTGGTGACCCCGAATTTTCACATGCTCTTGATGAAGATGAGCTACATAAGAATATCAAAATTCTAGAGCAGACTCAAGTGTCGTTCAATGAAATCCATGACAAACTTGAGTTGCTCGATTTTAATGAAATCGGCAGCACTTTACGCTGTAGTTTTACCAAGCTGATAACTAGCTTACTGGGTCGAATGCGGTCTGCAATTCGAAAGTTTCAGCCACAGATACAATCCTCAACAATGCGAGGATTCACGAATGAAGAGCGATCTGTCATTATCATGCACCGTTGTCAACACTTATTGGAGGGTACACGGAATATGCGGATTTTTCATCGATGTTTACAAGCATAATCGAGGAAGCTGCATCGTTGGACCTTATACTGTCATGGGAGCAGTTTTCGATATTTCTTCACAACCACTGTCAAAAGTTGGAAAGCGTAGATCATGCATTAGCTGCTTATAAGCCTAGCTCTTCGGTAGGAAATAACATAAATAACAGACGTTCGTTTATAGTTACTCACCCAACCGTAAGAAGTGTATTTTGTAATAGAAAAACAAATGAAATATACACTTGCCCACAATTTGAAAATTTATCGCTATTACATCGTCAAATGGAGGCCAATCGGCTTTATTTATGTTTAAACTGCTTTCGAACGGGTCATATGTTGGGAGCATGTCATTCTGGCGTTTGCAGATTTTGTGGGATCAAGCATCACAGTTTATTGTACTTAAGTTAACCAATGGCGCAAGTTGCATCAGCTGACGAACCATCAGATTCAGTGTTACAGCATTCCACTCCACTTTCTTCGTCTTCGTTATCTTAAGCTTAGCTTAACGCCATTTCATCTTCGTTAAACACTTCGTCCTCTTCCCAAAATCTCAGCTCAGATGTTGCGCTCCTGGCTACTGCCGTTATTAACATCAGAAACCGTGCTGGTACGTGGGTGCACTATCGTGCACTGCTTGATTCAGGAGTTGCATTTAACTACTTCTCAGCTTGCTCATCTTTTGCAATTGCATAAGATAAAATCGTCCGAATCAGTATCCGGTTTGGTGATATATGTTTCACTACCGACGGGTACACTGTTAACGTTTGATTACATTTTCAAACTACTCTACTAACATCACTGCATTGATTGCTACTTTTACGGGTTACCAGGCACTGTAGACACTTCAGAATATACCCACTAATATCCGCTTAGCTGATCCTGGATTTTATAAGCCTCATCAAATTGATGTGCTCATTGGTGTAAGTCTGTTGACTTGTTACGTGTTGGTCAAAGTAAATTGTCCAGTGGATTACCGTTTCTGCAGAAAACCCGACTGATGGGTGATCACAGGTGGTGGCCCGCTTGCACATAATTCAGTGATGGTCGCGCACAAACTCAACATAATCCAGATGTTGAGTCAAATACCCGAATTGAGGTAATCAGGTCGTCAAGTTTACTAAGGAAGAGCTTGATAATGAGAAGCACTTCAAGGAAAATTATGTTCGGTTACCTACAGGCGAGTACTCAGTGCGACTACCGGCTAAGCTTAGTGTTGATATGCTGGGAAATTCTTATTTCCAAGTGCATTATCGATTTCTTAACATAGAGCGTAAGATGGAGGGCAATCATAACCTCACGGCCCAATACTCTCCATTTATACATGAGTACCTGAACTTGGGACATATGTCGCTAGTGGTATCAGAGTCGCTAAGTCAATGTAAGCATTTTCTATCTCATCAATGTGTTAGCACGACAACGAAACTAAGGGTTGTTTTTGATGGATCCGCAACCACATCGTTAGGCTACTCGTTGAACGAAGTCTTAATGGCTGGACCGAATATTTAACCAAAACTGACAACCACAGTGCTTCGCTTTCGCACATTTCATGTTGCATTGACGGGAGGCATTTGCAAGATATACCGTTGTGTTCAAGTGACAGCGCCTGACAATTATTTACAGTGCATTTTGTGGGGAGATTCTACTGAGAAAAAAATAAACTTAGGAAATGGTGTGCCAATGATCCGTCGGTGCTGGAGAACATATCTGATGCGGACAAGGAGACATTTCTTAAATTCAGCGACTGCACTGATATCACAGAAACTCTTGGCCTTGGCCCCACACATTCATCGTCGCGACCTCGCAACCTTGAAAGAGATCCGTGCTTTCTATCATCGCCAGGTTTTACGACCCACTTGGTTCAATTGGCCCATAGGCTAAAATATTCTTGCAAATGCTTTGGAAGGAGAAACTCGATTGGGATGAGAGTTTGAAAGCATCTCTAAGTACTTCATGGCACAATCTCTATACAGACTTTGAACAAACGCAACAACAAAACTTTTCTCGACTTGCACTCTTTCCTGATAGCACTATTGAAATGCATGGTTTCAGTGATGCTAGTGTGAACGCCTTTGGGGCATGTATTTATATTGTTTCTACTATACAAAAATAATCTGAAGTACATTTACTTTGTTCTAGATCTCGTGTGGCGCGACTAAGGACACTGACTAAACCTAGATTAGAGTTGTGTGGTGCCGTCTTGCTCGCACAGCTTATCAACCAGGTCTCACGTCTGGAATTATTCGAATGTAAATACTACTGCTGGTCTGACTCAGCCGTAGCATTATCATGGATCAGCAGTGAGCCATCGAGATTCCAAGTTTTCATATCGCATCGTATTGCAATCATTCAGGAGCTGACCTCTTGCATGGAGTGGCGGTATGTGCCGACAAATCAAAATCCTGCAGACATATTGCCCAGGGGAGCATTTCCCAGCGAGCTCGTCAAGTTTACACTATGGCTTCACAGACCAGCCTTTCTTGCCAAATGAAAGGATACTTGGTCAGAACCATATGAGCCAATCCAGCTTCTACCAGAACAGCGTGCGAAGGTGCTGTTAGCTGTTTGCCCATACCAAGAGGTCACGCAACAATGTAAATATGTTAACTCTTTCATCAGATTACAGCATATATTTGGATATGTTGACAAATTCCTGTATCGCCACGAATATCCGGACTCAATGCCACATGTGTCTAACAAGGTACTCAGATTTTGTTGCGACCAGTTTAAAAGTTACATCTTTGGGAGGATTACAAGGCTCTACAAAGTGGTAATGCTGTCAGGGCTTCTAGTTGCATCTTCTCGCTTTCGCCATTCCTCGATAACTCTGGTTTAATTCGTGTTGGAGGGCGTCTACGTAAGACTGCTCTCGATTTTAATATCCAACATCCAATCATACTACCAAGGCGTCATCCTGACATGCGAATTATGTTGAAGGCCAAAAGGTACTCAAAAATAAATAGTTTTTTTAATTTCTTATTGAATGAGTAAAACCTTAAGACTAATTTACAATTAATTAAAATAATTTATTTATACCTTTTTTATACTGACCTAAGAGAAAGCAGTTACAAATATAATGTAATTGGTTCGTTGATCTAGGTGTTAGATATCATTTTAACATTCGATAATCATAAGTAAGGTACATTTTCAGTTTATTGTTTTAGCAATTATCAATTAATATTGTTATATAATATGAGTAATGATTTTGTGTATAAACTGCATTTATTTATTGACCTAAATATGACTAATATGAAATGATGTGGTTGCATTTTATTGGTGTTCTTATTAATATGATTCATACACTTAGTATGTAATGGAATATTGGGATAGGTGCAGGTTTTGACATAACTCCTCCCCCTTTTAACTGAGAACTCTCCCGGAGTCTCTTGTTTTTAGGGTTCCGTACCCATAGGGAGCTAACAGGACCCTATTACTAAGCATACGATATCCGTCCGTCCGTCCGACTACTGCTCTATCTCATGAACCGTAATAGGTAGAGAGTTGAAATTTTCATAGAATGTGTAATTCACAAATACTAAAAATAAACATTTTTAGAAGCATTGTTCTTTAATTTAACCTTTTGTTTAACAATTTTTGTTTGTAGTAAACTTTTAAGCTGTTAATTGTAGTATACTTTTAGACTGTTAAATATGTCACCATCATCATCAGGCAGCGTTACAGCTCGGGGTGAGCTTTAGCTTCGTTCACAATTTTCTTCCATGCGTCTCGATCTTTGGACACCGTCCACCAGTTGGATATATTCATCTTCTTCAAATCGTGGATAACTTGGTCTAACCATTGTAGTTTTGGTCGTCCCTTTGCTCTTGTGACAGGTGGGACGTAGGCGATCATGCTTTTCTGTGCGCGGTCAGAGCTCATGCGTTCAGTATGTCCTAGCCAGCGTATCCTTTGCGCTTTGATATGCTTGACTATGTCTTCCCCTTTGCATAGAGACAACAGTTCATCATTATAGCGGATCCTATAGATCCCTTCTCCTTCTCGAAGAGGCCCGAAAACTTTTCGAAGTATCTTGCGTTCGAAAACTTGGAGACATCGTTCGTCTTTTTCTGTAAGCGTCCAGATTTCGCATCCATACATAAGTACAGGTCGTATTATCGATTGATATATGCGTAGCTTACATGAACGAGATATTAACTTAGATTTTAGCAGTTTTATGTTGGCGAAGTATGCTTTATTTGCGGCTATAATTCTTTCTTGTATTATGACATGGGTATTATTGTCATTGCTGATTAAGGTGTCAAGGTATTTAAATTGCTGAACACCTTCGAAACAATACTCGTTCATTGTAATATTTTCAAGGCGTCGTTTTTCTTCAGAGCGCGAAATTTTTAAGTATTTTGTCTTGCTTTCATTCACTTTAAGACCCACCTTTTTGGCATTTTGTTCTATGGCTATAAAAGTTTCCGACAGACATATTTTGCTTCGAGCCGCGATAGCTATGTCGTCTGCTTAGGCAATTGTTATGCTTGACTTATTAAAGAGATTGCCATGCTTAACCTCTTTTCTTATTGAAAAGTGCAGTAGCAGATTGAATACGGAGGTAGACAAAGTGTAGCCCTGCTTTACGCTGCATGTAATATCAAAATGGTCGGATGTCGCCTGTTGTACCACGACATAATTTAATATTTTAAGCAGAAAATCTTGTACGATGGTACGGAACCCTCCGTGTGCGAGTCCGACTCACACTTGGCTGATTTTTTATATTAAAGTTGATTGTACGTTTTTTTGAAAATGAATATTATAAATATAATAATTATTATTGTAACGGAAATGATAGTAATTAATGATCGTGTATGAAAGTGAGTTTTTTTGATTCTTATTTCATTGATATTGTCTATTTGTTCTAAAACTACATATATCATTAAACAATAATTTTGAATTAGAGATATTTGTATGATTTTTGTTTTCTACTTTTACAAAACTTTCTTTAATTATTGATGTGAAACATCTTTGGTTTCGGTAGAGTAAAATTGTCATAGGCAATTTTGGTTAACGCTTTTTTTGTCGATCAGAAATTAAGCAACGCGTTGCTTGGGTAAATTTTAGATAAGTGACCGATCACAAACAGTTGGCGACAACATGATTTTTAAATTTAATTTTTTTTTTTGTTTTTTTAGTTTTTATATTCTTATAAACACTTTGTAACTACAACAAAAAAGTGGCAATACAAGAACTCATTTTGGGCTAATATAATATTATTAAAGTTTAATAATAAAGAAAAATATAAAAAAAGACTAACTTTGGCTATGCCGAAGTTGTAATACTCTTCACGGAACTTTTATATCTGGGGGGTTAGAGAGAGAGAGAGAGAGAGAGAGAGAGAGAGAAGAATCAATTCGAAACAATCTATACTAATATAATAAAGAGGTAATGTTTGTTTGGATGATACGGGTAATCTTCGAAAATACTTATCCGATTTTGAAAATTCTTTCACCAGTAGAATGTAACGTTACCAATGAGTATCATGGCAAAGGATGTTTTCCTTTTTTAATTTTTTAGATATAGTTTTTTTAGTATTAAAGTTTTTAAATTTTTGCCACAGCCAAGCACAGAAACGTTCATGCTGTGCTTCTTCTTGAATTTAGTGTTGTTTTTGTTATTGTTGTATTTTTTCCTCTCTGAGTACTCACAAGAGCATTGCGCTCTTCGTTATCTTATTTTTGTATATGTTGGTCACTGAGATCGACCCAAGGGAGAGACTGTGTGTTTCGTTGTTCGTGCTTTGAACAAAGAGTATAAAAAAAGATACTCTTTGCTTTGAATGATTTTACAAAGTACATATAAGCAAAGGTGTATGTGTGAGCATGTGTATTAGTAAGCATCGTGTTCCTTTGATGTTATGCAGGGGGGGTTGGGTAGAGAGAGAAAGAATGAAATAGGCAAAGCAGTTAAAAGTTAAGGTGCATGTGTGGGTATGTGTATTGGCAAGCATAGTGTGCCTTTGTTGATGTGCAAGGGGAGGAAGAGAGAAGAATGAAAGAATAAAATAGTCAAACACCCAATTTACACAAACATTATCTATCTATACTAATATAATAAAGAGGTAATGTTTGTTTCAATATTGTAACATAAACAATTTCCAGCTAGTATGACATAAAATGTGATTGAAACTCTTTGACTTGGGAGCGATATGAAATGAGCTTGCGATTAGTTGTTGTTATTGTTTCTCATTACAATTTAAATTGTTCATTTCAATGCGTAAGCTTTTGGAATCTATGAATATGCAAGCAGAGTGAGAGCAACACGCATTTTGTGATTTCTATTTCTCTTTTAGTGAGAACATAAGCAAAGCCAATCGCTGTTGCTTAAACTACTTTTACACCTACTCGCTCATGGAGCCAGCAAATTTGGGAACATTCCTCAATCCCACTCACATTCCTCACTCAACAAAAGTAAAACGATAAACAAGAAAAATACGCTAGTTGTAAAGTGCAGTTATATGCATATAACTAAATAATTAAATAATTGCTATAAAATTCAACTGCCCAAAAAAGTCGTTGACTGTAATTATTTTATTTTATATTATATTTTAAATAAATTGAAATTTAATACTAAAATTTTGCATCAAACTTTCACTAATTCATTTAGTAACATAGTCAACATGTTTCACAGCAAAGGCTCGTGAGTGTTAAGCACACTCACACATTTTTTTTTATCATTTCTTATTGTTGTATTGTTAAAATTACTATAACAATTTGCAAATTTCATTAATGCATTATTATTAATATTAAGTTTTCTATCTGTACAATCTGTTTTTATTTCTGTGTTGTTTTGGTTTTTACAAAGTACTACTCCTTCCTCTTTCTCAATAATTTCTGGTATATTATTAAATATTTTTATACAAATTTGTTTTCTAATACAATTATTTATCGGTTTTAATTAGTTAATATTTTTATATTTTTTTAAATGTATGTTTCATTTTGATATTCAATAATATTTTCTTGGGCAAACAAGTTCTTTTTTATTTGAGTTTGGAACTGGTATAATAAGTAATTACAAATATTATAGTTCATGGTATATTAAAGTTCCAAGTTTAATACCTTCTAATGTATTTCTATCAACATTATATTTAACAATTTCTTTATCAGATAGTTTTTCTGTATGTGCTCAATAGTGTCTTGTAGTATTTTAAGTTTTAAAGTTAAATTATTATAAAGTATATGATTATTGTAATTATGTAGGCTATTTATTCTTCTAGAAATTATTTCTTTATCTTGAACTATCATGTCCTTAAGTTTAATAAAGGTTTTATTGAAATAATCGTTTATTGTAATCAGTTCGATGAGATTGTTTATTGCCAGGTGATTGTTTTGGTCTGTTACTTTAAGATGGATTTCTATTTCCTATCTGTCTTCATCATCCATAGTCCCAAATAACCACTTTTGAAAATGTCCTGCACATTGTCATTGATAACGTTCTGGATCTCCATTGGATGAATCGTATGATTCGTATTATTTCAGCTGTTACTGGTGGTGTGAGCAGTGTCATCAGTATTGTTAGTAGCAACAGTATTACCTGCAAATTTATATTTTCTTTTAATATTAATTGTATGTATATTATTTAAATTTGCTTTGATATATTTAGGTTGTTCTTTATGTCTAACTTCTTTATAATTCTTTATATACCCATTAGTCCTTGTTTCTACAAAATTAGCATTTCTTATGCTTTTACCATTTCTTTTGCTGATATATCTTTCTTTTTCCTTTATCAATCTATCTCGTATTTTGTTCAAGTCACATTTCCCTTGTTCAATTTCAGATGGTTTTTCTTTTGTTGTTGAATGATATGTCTTATTGTACCATTCTATAGATTTACTCATCCTTTTCCTGTATAGTAAGATTTGCGTTTTCTAAAGTCTTAATTCTGATTTTTTCATCGAGTGTCTTATGTAAACGTTCATTATCTGCATTTCCGGAGTGATTATTTGGTTTAACATGAAGTAGTTCTATATTTCCGTCTACTTGATATTGTTTTATGATTATGCTTCTGAATTCATTATCCGTAATCAACTTTTTAAATGAACCTCTCTGAGATTTATATAGTCGAATTTTTTCTATAATTGTTATATAATTTATATTTTCTAAGTAGAATGCGGTTGCGAATTTCGAGAATTTATCTATGAAAGTTAGAAAATTTGCTTTGGGTTTGGTGTATAAGTTATTTCAAAGAACAGTTTTATTATGTAGTTTCTTGACATAACATGTTAACAATGATAGTTGCTTATTTGTATTATTGTTATCTTGCGAGCATGTGTGGTGTCGCTGTGAGCTCTGAGGAGAGTCTGATCTTCACACATCAAAGCCTTTCGCTTGGCATGAACATCGAAAGCTTTCGATATCGAAAGTCGATCTCGCGTGAGCTTTGCTTCTACACACAGTAGGGTGATAAGTCCTCCCATAGTTAATTTTAAGGTCGTCCTCGTCCTTTTGACCATGACAGGCGCTAATTTTGTAAGTCATAAAAAAGTTGTTTTTTAAGAACGTCAGATTATCGAACAAATAATATTTTAAAAAGTTAAACGACGAATCACTCAATTTTTTGTATTTGTTTCTTTTACAAATCGAGTTACTATCGTTGTCCAAACCAAGTAGTAAGGCCGAATCTTGAATTGCATGTTATATCTCTAATCTATTTCAAGTTGTCCTTGTGGACCACCCTCCCTTTTATGAGGACCGTGGTTCCCAGATCTGCTTGAATCTTTTGTTCTTCACACAGGGGGGTAAGTTTGTTGCCAAGTCGTCTATTACGCTTTACCATTACTCGTTCTCCTACGTCGAATACCCTATTATCTCTGGAGGGATTATTTCGTTTTAACTGGGACTATTGTGCCTTCATAAGAATACATTTTATTGTCTCCCTAAGCTCCGGAGAGTCGGTGTTGATTATGTCTACCATTCTTCTACTGGTTACTGAATGAATCGTTTTATTATATTCTACCGTAGCCAACATAACTAGTTCGACTCTAACTTGAGGCACCTATCGATTTCTATGAACCGCTCGACTTGTCCATTGGATGTACTGTGCAGAGGGGGCGCATTTACAACATCGAAATTAAGGCTGTTCTTTAGCAAAGATGTTCTGGTTTCCGAATTAAAATACGACTCGTTGTTGCAATTTACAGTCTTGGATTTACTGAAAAAGTTCATTAACTGAACAATGGGGATTTTCACGTCAAGTATCGTTCGTGACTGTATCGGTTGGTCAATGACAAATTTAGAAAATTTGTCGATGCAGGTAAGAAAATGTTTTTGGGTCGTAGAGAATATATCGATGTGAAGAAACTCCCCATCATAGGATGGTATAGGTGTCACCCCAAGTTCTTGCCTTTTAGGATGTCTATCATATTTAGCTTTAGTGCAAGTTTTACAGTTTGGTACTACCTCACACGCTAGTTTAGGGCAGCTCTATGTGCGCGATTGTGTTCTGAGATAACTTTTTCCCATTGTTCCTCTTTGTTGACGACGTCTAGTACCAATTTTGTACAGTGCCAAAATGTGGTTGATGGGAAAGATCGCACTAACTCGTGGGGAATTTTGGCTAATACTGGCAATTCGCAATGTATTGCGTTTGCTACATTGCGGTTCACAGCTTCCTTGACCTCATCAAGAAGATTATTACGGTTTACAAAAGATTATTAATTAATTAATTAATTATTATTAAGTGTCCTGTTTTTGAACAAAAAATATAAAATTTCAATTCAACGGAAACCGGTCCGGTTCCAAAATGATTTGGTTTCGATAGCAATTGACAGGTTTGTTAGTTGATTCAATGGTGTAAGTTGTTGACACTTCATTATTTACCGTGGCTTCATTACTACAAGTCTCCACTTCGATAGTGTGGATGTTCTGTCATGACAGTGCATCAGACAAAAGTTTCCCTGCCAGGTTTATAAAATAATTGAGCATTGTGTTCGTCGATGAAGGCCTTCCAATGCCTTATCTTAGCATTTGGGTTCCGGTCTGAAACCCAAACGTAAGTGGTTGGTGCTCCGTGTAAATGCTTAAATTCCTAACCCCAGAAAGGTAGTTTCTAAGGTTCTTTAAAGCCCACACTATTGCTAGCAATTCCCGTTCATGTTGCAAAATTTAACTCTCTACCTTTCAGTATCCTTGAGATCATCGTAATGGGTTTCCCATCTTGAGACAAAACTGTCCCTATGCCAAAAGACGAAGCATTGGTCATTTAACTGAATGGCTTTTGATAATCTGGATAGAGCAGTAGTACATCCTCGGATGCAAGAGTTTCCCTGAGTTTGTTGAATGCGTGAAGTTGCTCTGGGGTGAGCTCGACCGCGATTCTTTTAGATTTAGTCGCGCTAATCCTCCCATTATCTCCCTTCAAGATATCCGTTAAGGGTTTTGCTATCATTGCGAAATTCTTAATGAAGCAACGATAATAGGTTGTCAGACCCAAAAAAGACCTGACATTGAACAAAGTGGTTGGTTTTGTATAATTTTAGATCGGGAACTAGTTTTAATACCGTTTCGGGATACGACACAACCTAAATATTCCACCCCTTGTTTAAAAAAATAAGATTTTTCGTATGATATATTGTAAATGCAAAGAGAGATAAGCTTGTCTTTCTTGCATGTTTACTTTTGTAATGCAATTCTCTTTTGTTTTTATGGCTCATGTCATTATTTTTATCATTCTGTAACAACCAACAAAACTAATCGCACGCATATTGAAAAGATATTAAGCAAAATTAAGACCAAATGAACTTAACTAAAACTTGTGTCGCTTTTATTTAAAAAGATTAATAAGGTAGCACAAACCAGTGCCACCTCAAACATTACCCTCATATTAGCTTCATAGAGCTATTTCAAATCCCATGTAAAGTGGATAATGTGAGCATATAATTACATCATCGACGTAGACAAAGCACGATTTATCTATTTGTTCTCTAAGAACGTCATCGATTGCCCTTTGAAAAATGTTTGGAGCGTTTTTCAGGACAAATGGAAGTCTACAAAACTCATATTTTCCATTAGCTACTGCTGTCTTTTTCAGCAAGCAATATCTGATGGAAACCTGATTTTAGGTAACAATTGATGAAATATTTGGATTTATTCAAATTTGACAAGATTACTGTTATGTATGGGATTGGATACCTGTAATCTATCGTCTTTTCGTTAATCTTCTTGAAATCTATAACTAGTCGTTTCTTCTTATTGCCTAGTTCGTTGGTGCCTTTCTTTTCTACGATTATATGGGATTGTTATAAGGCGATCTTGATGGTCTAATTATACCATTTTTAAGTAGGGCATTTATTTCTTGGCTTACGAATTCTGCCACACCCATCGGATAGGAGTATAGTCTTGAATATATTGGCTCCTCGTTTTCGGTACGAATGGTCGCTATAATATTTGTGTTGAATTGGAGGGCCACCTGAATTTGCTATCTACCAGTTGAGGTACCTCAAAATCCATTGTTTGTGTAAAGTTTACATTTTCGCACTTGTAGAATCTAATTTCCTCCGATCCACCGTTGGTCTTTAATTTTTGTTTTTAAAGTCCAACGTGGCACCCGTCTGCGTTAGCAGGTCAAGGCCACCTATTCCGTCAAACGTCAAAAGATACGTGAGTATACAAAATGTCGTACCTGTGCCGAAAAGATCGACAAAACACTTTCTATTTACATTATTAACACCATGGATTGATCTCACAAAGAAAGGTTTTTCTTAGGAGCCCCCGTGTCTAGTAGTAATCTGACGGTTCTCCCTGCAATCGTACTTTCTATGAACGGGAGTCGTATCTAAAAAATACATCTGATCGCAGTGTACTATTTCATCACTTATGCTTGCAACTTCTACCTCCGCTTCAGACTGATATTCATATGTTCTCTCTCTAGGTGTGAGATTTTCCTGTGATACATGGTTGATCCTTTGGTGCTTGGGGCCGTTAAGCCTAGCAGAAATGTTTGATAAATTTTCTATAATACCCGGCAATTTCCAAAAATGATTTGATTTGTTTTATAGTTTTTGGAAGGTTTATGTTTTGTATGGTTTCAATTTTCTTTCGATTAGGCTAAACTCCTTTAGGTGTTAAAATGTGCACCAGAAATTCAGTTTCTTGTGAGAGAAATTTACATTTGTCAATTTGAATTTTCGAATTGTACTCATTAAGTTTGTTAAAAATTTTATGCAAATTGTCAGCATGTTCCTGCAAAGTGCTGCTGAAAACCAGTATATCGTTTATGTAAACAACACAAATTTTATTAATAAATTCTCTCAAAACGCAGTTCTCATTCTTTGAAATTTTGATGGAGCATTCTTTAGTCCAAAAAGTATACGAACAAACTCGTAATATCCTTGGGGTGTAGAAAAAGCCGTTTTCCTTTGGTCTTCATCTTTCATTAAGATCTGATGGAAGCCCTTACCATGATCTAGGGTAGTGAAATACATGGCTCTGCCAAGTTTATCCAATATACTATCAATATTAGGGAATTGGAATTTGTCGCTGATGGTGATTTCATTCAACTTTCTATAATCGATGACAATTCGCCATTTCTTTTGCCCTGAACTGACAAGTTTTTTGGGGACAATCCAAAATGGGCTATTATTTTTTCTATGAAGTGATATACAATATATTTGATGCATATGTTCCTTATAATGCTGTATCGGTAGTGTTATATAAGCCACCTTGGCTTACAAGAAGACTTTCTAACCTGAAGAACATTAAGTCAAGGCTATACTCGTGTAACAAATTTAAGAGTTATGGCTCTTCTATTGCTTTTGCCAATTTTTGTGTGGCCCGGGCTAATTTTCTTTCGTTAAATAACCTTTGTTATAATAACTATCTCACACGTTGTAGACAGCAATTTTCACTCGACCCTAAGCAGTTCTATAACTTTGTGAACTTAAAGCGCAAATCTTCTTTATTTCCCTCATCATTGTATCTAGTTAATGAACATGGCCACACTGATTTGGGTATTGCAGATCTGTTTGCAAAATTCTTTTAATCCTCTTAATCCTATATTCAAAACCGGTATCCATATCCCATTTCCCATTGTAAAATCATTGTTTCTCCTGTAATTAGGGAGGAATGTCTTCTTACAAATTTAAAATCGTTGAAATCTACTTACTCACCCGGCCCAGACAAAATATCTAGTTGTCTGCTTAAGCACTGTGCTGAGTCTATGTGTAAGCCACTTTTGAAACTTTTCACAAGGCAGGAATCCTTTATTATTCCCCTACACAAAAAATGTAACAAAGCTGATATATCCAATTATGGGGTTTTGCTAAACTTTCTGCGATTCCAAACTTGTTTGAAAAAATGCTCACTTCAACCTTTTATCACTTTTGTAAAACAATTATTTCTCTGTGTTAGCACAGTTTTATGAAAAATTGGTCTTCAACTACAAACTTGCTAGACTTTACATCTTTTGTAAATCTTGGTGTTAGGGACAAACGTCAAACTGATGTTATTTATACTGATTTCAGTAAAGCGTTTGTTTCTGTTAATCATTATCTGCTTGTATATAAACTTGACCTTTTAGGTTTTCCACAACATCTTCTTTGTTGGAGTGCATCTTATTTGAGAAATAGGGTTCAGCGAGTGTTATTTAAGTCCACTCTTTCTGGTCCAGTCTTTGTCACTTTGAGTTCCTCAAGGAAGCCATCTAGGCCCATTATTGTTTAACCTTTTTTCATCTCACATTCTCGTGTCCTCATGTACGCTGATGATGTAAAATTGTGCCTTTCATTTAATGATGGTGCCTCCCATCTCAGATTCCAAGAGGATCTTGATTCTTTACATTCTTGGTGTTCTGCTAATTACTTATATCTAAATATCTCCAAATGTAAGTTCATGACGTATCATCGGTGTAAACCTCATTTGTTTACATACACGATTAAATACGTCCAACTCGAGAGAGTCTCTACTTTTAATGGCCTCGGTGTCCAGTTTGATCCCAAGCTGTGTTTTAACCAACATATCTATTTTATTGTAAATAAAGCGAAGAGTGTTTTTGGTTTCATTAAACGATGGTCTATTGAATTTAATGACCCTTATACCACAAAGACTCTTTTTATATCTCTTGTGCGTCCACTCCTTGAGTATTGCTCTTGCATTTGGTCACCGCAATATATTAATATTCAAGTTCGAATTGAGTCTGTACAGAAACAATTCCTCCTGTTTGCCCTTCGTGACCTAAACTGGAATCCTAATTTGCGTTTGCCATCTTACTTTATTAGGCTCCTTCTTATCAGTCTTCCATCTTTGGAGCATCGTAGGATGCACTACTAACTATGCCCTACACGATCCTTTCCGAGTTTTATGCACGTCATATAATAAATTCTATCAGATATCGCCATCATCGATTAATACCATCGTCATTCGCTGCCTACGGGACTCCTGATCACACTGCAGACTGGATGAACTGGATGTCGCTGATTTGGGTCACCTTTACCATCTGCATTATTGTAGTTTATTAATTCATATGTCTCTGACCACACATAGCTGTGAGTAGGGGTATAGCTCGCTACTATTTGCAAATAAATTTCCCCCATCGGGTCAGAGGCGATGATATTTCATATTATCTTTATTTATTTATTTTCATGTTTTTTTCCTATTTATTGTTTGTTTCTCTTTTTTTTTTTTTTGTAATTAATTTATTTTAGTTTAAGGTCACTTCAATTTATATTTTTGTCTTATTTTTAAGTGTTAATTGTTACATTTATTTTTGTTTTTAAGCTGACAGTTACTTTGTCAATGCCATTTCAAATAAATAAATTAAATAAATAAGGTGAGTTGCTTGATGATGCCTTGTTTGAGCATATCATTTATTTGCTTTGAGATCCCTTTTTCTTATTGGCTATCGTATTGTTCTCCATGTCTTTTTTGGACTTAAGAGGTTTTAATAAATTCTGACCAATGATGCCGTCAAAATTTTTCCCATTCATTTTTGTCAATTTCCAGGCCATTAAATAATCTTCATGTATTTCTATTGGTAGTGGTGTTATTATTTCAGATATTATGTCTATTTTAAAACTTACATATTATAGGTTTATTGAGTAATTCTAATTCTATTGAAGTTGTGGATCCTATGTCAATTAAACATAATATCTTATTGTGAAGAATTGTCAATTCAATTATCGGTAGAGTATCCTGGATGGGTCCAAACGAAAATTTACTTCCTCAACATAGTCAATTTCCATTGGTTTCAGTGTTTGATGAGACGTAGACTGTCGATACTGTCCAATATTATTATTTCTATACTATCCACTATAATTGTTTCTGTACTGTCCACTTTTATTGTTTTTGTACTGCCCACTATTACTGTTATCTCCATTTTGTCCAATATCATCTTTATTAAATCTTTGATAATTTTCAGAATGCTTTATTAAACCCTCTGTTATTAACAAATTATATTCCTCTCTTATATTATTGATATTCTTATTTATAAATGTAGAAACTAAGTTAACATTTATATTATTTAGAAATGTTTTAAGTATTATTTTTTCAGTAATGCTAGGGTGAAATTCTTATGGTTTGTTCGGGACGTATTCATATTTCTCATTGTGCCTTAATAATATGTTGCGTAAGTAGTTGAATAAAGTACTTACGTTGCCTCTTCATGCTGCAAATGCTTTTTGGTATAATTGATGGTAAGTTTCTTTAACGTCATAGTTATTAACTAATGTCCCAAGAAAGATTTTAACCCAATGTTCTGATAGTATGTAGTACACCCCCCTGTATTTCGTTTATGACGATCCGATTGAGTATATAGGTATTTGCCAGAGGGTCTCGGATACTAATGGCAATAGTATATCCACTTCCCTTAAGAATGATGATAAAGAAAATGTATTGTCTCCTTTACACTCACGTATCCTCTGGGCTCCCTCTTTGATTACGTCATTTATGATATATATGATCGTGGATTGCTGTGTACATGATGATTGTGCCGTTGTTACTTTCTTCTCGCTTGGCTGATTTGTCGTTTCTGGTTTCTGGTTGCTGTTGCTGTTATTGTGGCTTCTGCTGCCTTTGGCTATACTGTTCTATAGACAATGGTTTCGGGCCGGGATTTGACGGTAATTCGTCTTTGCTTAATAGATCTTCTCACTTCATGAAAACCCCTAAATTCAGTATTTTCAAACTGCATTAAAAAAAACGCAAATTGTGCAGGCGACCTTTAAGTTGCCAGAAAAATGGATTCCTTATAGAATGAATAACCGAGAGTATTTCTTAAGGATTTTATACTGTGGTCAAAACCAGTCTCATGGAGCATATCATGGCTGATCTTTCAGATGATCACGGGCGTGGATTTTTGTGGACCATTCGTTTATAAAAGCGATGTACGCAACAGATCTCCAATAAAGTGTTACATTTGTGTTTTTAGCTGTTTTGCCACGAAAGATATACATCTGGAACTAGCAAAGGATTTAACAAATGGAGCCTTTCTCAGTGCCTCAAAGCGCTTCATATTAACGCGATGTCGACCAGTGCGAATTTGGTCAGATAATGCCACTAACTTTGTTGGTGCAAAAAATGAGCTGAGAATTAAGACGTTTATTTGAAAGCGGCGAGCATCAACGAGCTGTGCAAGAATTATGTATTGCTAATTACCTCGATTGGCGTTTCATCCCTCTTCGTTATCCGCATTTCGTTGTCTCTGTAATATAGGTAATACCACCCCTATCTGCAATATCTTCGTCCAAACGGTCTAGACTCTAGACCAGCTTCACCTTCTTCTTCGTCGAACATCATTGAGGACAAAAATGGCAATGTTGCATCAATGTCTCTAAGCGGTCAAGAACTGCTTCTCCTCGCACGCCTAGCTCAATTGTGGATAATTCTGAGAATGGTGCCGTCAATGGTGGTATACCCCCTGACACAATTGTACCTTTACCCGACGAGTCCAATCAGGCCGCTCATTCATCAATATCACTTGCGACAACTTTAGAATCTTTACCAATATCGCCATCTTTTGATAGCGATACTTTGAATGTGGTTTCACCACCTATCTTGTCGGATTGTGGCCCCTCGGAAACATATTTTTCTATCACGCCTTTCTTATGATACTAACCAAAACTAATATGAAAGTTAGTGTGAAAAATTCAATTTTTCACAACCAAGGGATAAGATATTTCGTCGTTTAAGATTAGCGTGCCTTCCGAATCGTTAGACGATGTTTGTAATTCGAAATTCTGGCCTCCAAATATGGTTGTTCATGAATTTAAGCATAAGAGTAGGAATATACCTAGTACTGTTAGGCTTCCAGTACTCACTAATTCACTTTCGGCTCCAAGCTCGGCTCCAAAAAACTAGCTTCCTGCCTTCCTCATATGTCTTTAATATATAAATGTTTATTGTCCAAGCTTAATAATTTGTATAGGGATAGTTTCTCCTTTTAAGCAGATGTTATATCGTTTTCCGAGAATTGGCTTTACTCTGGTATTCTTAGTAATGACATTTTTTGTTGAAGTTTCGTCACATATAGGACAGATCGCTCTATTCGCCGGGGAGGCGGTGTCCTCATTGCTGTTGTCTCTCACTTTCGATCAGAATTTGTTGATCTAATTGTTCAGCCAATATTGAGTTTATGTGTGTGAGGTTATTTTTTTTTTTTGACGAATCTGTTTATATGTGTTCTTATATTCCGCCTAATTCCAATTTGGAAACTTATATGAGTCATGCTAGAGCCAATAACTCTATCAATAACATTTTTCGGGACCGTGACTCCTTATCGTGATAGGTGTTTTAATCTCCCATTCGTTTTGTGGTCCTTTTTTTTGGTATCTCGAATAATCTAGTTCCTTTAGCACAACATGATTTCTTGGTCACACTGTTTGAAAATTCTTTATTTCAAATGAACTTTGTAGTAAATCATTGCAATTGATCACTTGATTTTGTGTTCAGTAATGATTCCGCTGGTACTTTTGTGACAAGATGCCAACCTTTAAGTATTCCTGAGGATACTTACCGTCCAACATTGGAAATATCACATTCCGTAACCCGTCCTGTTTCCGACTACATATCTACTTGTAAAGCAGTCTTTCTCGGAATAGATTGGTCTTTTTTTGTATAATTGCAGTGATATGAATACTGCTATTAATTTTTTTATAAAGTGGTACACAACTTTTTTTATGAATATGTCCCCTATAACGCTGTGTCATTTGTGAACTCAAAGCGTAAGTCATCTTTATTTCTATCATCATTGTATATGAACATGGCCACAGTGATTTGAGTATTGCAGACCTGTTTGCAAGATTCTTTCAATCCACTTATTCCTCTGACTCCTATATACAAAACCGGTATCCATATCCCATTTCCCATTGTAACTTCATTGTAATTCCAGTAATTACGGAGGAGTGTCTTTTTTTCAATTTAAAATCGTTGAAATCTACTTACTCACCCGGCTCAGACAAAATAACTTTGTTGCCATGTTTTGTAATATGGTGGACATTGCTGCTTTAGCTGCATTTATTTTATATAACGAAATGAAGGCAGTAAAAAGAAGTAACAGACGACGGTCATTCCCACTGATGCTGACAAAACAATTGACACTACCAAACATAGAGGAACGAGCGCTGAACAACCGCATATCCAAGGATACGGAACGCAATGGAAGCATTTGATGTAAAGGTAAGAAAACACAATTCTAATGTTCAAAAGCAGAATAACTGCATATTTTTGTTCTTTTTAGATATTATCAAGACCGACAGAAGGAGCTGTACCGTCGTTTGCGCCTAGAACGAACAGACCGCCATGTCGCCTATGCCGTTCTGAGTACGGACGGCAGCGGAAAACAAGGGCCTATTGCTATTCCTGTAATAATCCAGCTTTTAAGCTTTTTTCATATAAAACTCATTACAAAAAAAAAATATAAAAATCAGCCAACTGTGAGTCGGACTCGCACACGGAGGGTTTCGTACCATCGTACAAGATTTTTTGCTTAAAATATTAAATTAAGTGGATATTTAACAGCTTAAAAGTATACTACAAAAAACTAAAAATTGTTAAACAAAAGGTTAAATTAAAGAACAATGCTACTAAAAATTAATATTTTATTTATTTTTTAGTATTTGTCGTTCTACACACAAGTGAATTACACACTTTGTGAAAATTTCAACTCTGTACCTATTACGGTTCATGAGATAGAGCAGGAGACGGACGGACGGACATTGTAAGCTTAGTATTAGGGTCCCGTTAGTTCCCTATGGGTACGGAACCCTAAAAAAGACTAACTTTGGCTATGCCGAAGTTGTAATACTCTTCACGCCCCAGCTAGTGGTCCGAGGGTTTTGAAATTTATAAGGTTGGTGGCAATGGTCAAACACTTATAGTGGTGTCAATTTTAAGTCGATAGAACAAAAAACAAAAAACTTTTTCTAATAAGAACTTCAATTTAAAAGGGGTTTGTATGGGAGGTATCCCCCCTAGTAGCCCGATTCGGCTGATTCACGAACTTGATCGGCGTTTGGTAAAAAGAAACCTATGTACAAAATTTCAGCTCCCTAACTCAAAAGCTGAAGGACTAGCAGTGCGAACAGTTGGACTGACGGACAGGCGGACATGGCCAAATAAACTTGTCTCATCGAGCTGTGGTCTGCGATGTTTTCTTCTGTGTGTTACAAACTTCATGACAAACTTATAATACTATTCACTAACGTGAAGAGTATAATTAATAATATAAATTAAAAAAAATTACTTTCTAAAATTCATTATACATTTATTATTAGTAAATAATAATAAAACAAAACAAAAAAAGTTTTAAAAAAATGGGAGGGTTCCGTACCATCGTACAAGATTTTTTGCTCAAAATATTAAATTATGTGCATATTTAACAGCCTAAAGATTTAAACAAAAGATTAAATTAAAGAAAAATGTTTCTAAAAATGTGTATTTTTAGTATTTGTCGTTCTACACACCCTGTGAAAATTTCAACTCTCTACCTATTACGGTTCATGAGATAGAGCAGGACAGCGTAAGCTTAGTAATAGGGTACCGTTAGCTCCCTATGGGTACGGAACCATAAAAAATGGCGTTTTCATACAACATTCCATACAAATAGAAATAGATCCCTGCGGTCTTGTACCTCGTATAAGGGCAACGGATGACTCACTAATCGGAGGGTTAAACACTATGCGGAGTCTCTATGTAAACCACTTTTGAAACGTTTCAATTTATCACTTCAGAGCGAATCTTTCCCTCTTATCTAGAAGGAATCCTTTATTGTTCTCCTACATAAAAAGGTAACAAAGCTGACATATCCAATTATAGGAGTATTGCTAAACTTTCTGCAATCCCAAAATTGTTTGACAAAATGATCACCTTAATCAACCTTATATCACTTTTGTAAAACAATTATTTCTCCGTGTCAATACGGCTTTATGCAAAAGCGTTCTTCAACTACAAACTTCCTTGAGTTGACATCTTTTGTAAATCTTGGTTTTAGGGACAAACGTCAAACTGATGTTATTTATACTGATTTCAGTAAGGCGTTTGATTCTGTTAATCATGATCTACTTGTACATAAACTTGACCTTTTAGGTTTTCCACAACATCTTCTTTGAGGAGTGCATCTTTTTTGAGAAATAGGGTTCAGCGAGTGTTATTTATGTCCACTCTTTCTGGTCCAGTCTTTGTCACTTCTGGAGTTCCTCAAGGAAGCCATCTAGGTCCATTATTGTTTAACCTTTTTGTAAATTATCTCCCTTTCTCCATCTCACATTCTCGTGTCCTCATGTACGCTGATGATGTAAAATTGTGTCTTTCATTTAATGATGGTGCCTCCCATCTCAGATTCCAAGAGGATCTTAATTCGTTACATTCTTGGTGTTCAGCAAATTACTTATATCTAAATATCTCCAAATGTAAGTTAATGACGTATCATCGGTGTAAGCCTCATTTGTTTATTATACTTACAAGATTGATAACGCCCAACTCGTACGAGCCTGTACATTTAATGACGTTGGTGTCCTCTTTGATCCCAAGTTTTGTGTTAACCAGCATCTCTCTTCCGTCGTTAATAAGGCGAAAGGTGTTTTTGATTTTATTTAACGTTGGTGTATTGAAGTTAATGACCCTTATACCACAAAGATTCTTTTTATATCTCTTGTTCGTTCACTCCTCGAGTATTGCTCTTGCATTTGGTCACTACAATATACAAAGAATCAACATCGAATTGAGTCTGTGCAGAAACAATTCCTTCTGTTTGCCTTTCGTGAAATCCTAATTCCCGTGTGCCGTCTTATTATGATAGGTTCCTTCTTATCAGTCTTCCATCTTTGGAGCATCGTAGGAAAGCTCTTGGGATTAACTTTCTTCATAAGCTCATAGTTGGGAAAATTAATTCTCCTGAGCTATTAAATCAGTTAAACTTATGTGTCCCTAGTCGTCCTACCAGAAATTTCATCCCTTTAGCATTGAATAGATGCATTACTAGCTATGCCCTATACGATCCTTTCCGATTTTTATGCACGTCATATAATAAATTCTATCACGTTGTCTCGCCTGAGATATTGCCCTCGTCAATTAATAATTAGTCCCATACACCTGTATCCAAATTCATGTAACCTTCCTTGTGTAGTTGCTGTTGTTGCTGCTGTTTAGTTTTGTACACAATATAACAACAATAACAAAAGGCTATTGTGCTATATGGAAAACCCGAAGCCACGAAGCGTGCTTGTGTTGTTTATGCTTTGTTGCTGTTGTTGTCGTTGCTGCTGTTTCATTTCAAGCACAGTATAACAACAACCAAAGACTGTTACGCTCTCGAAAATTACTCACTCTCAATTTTGACTTCACAAGTATAGCAGCGGATTAAAACAATATGCTTATGTATTATTGTAAGTACCAAGCTTTGCTGCTGTTATTGCTGTTGCTATTGTGTGATTTCCGGACCATATAAGAACATCAACTAACGACTTTGACTTTGCTTGTGTCGCTGCTGGTACTGTTTGATTTTGTGCAGAACATATCAACAACAACAACACATCTGTCCGCTATTACAACTGTTGCGTTTTCACACTTCTCTTGAATCATATTTGTGTATGACCCTACACAACGCCGAGCTCGCATATTAATTTGTGTGCATGTCGCTGAGGCTTTCCTGTTATATGTCAAATAAATAAATATTGTACCATGTGATTACTTATATTATTATGTTTAACATTATAATGTCTGGCTCGTTAGCACATTGGTTAGTGCGCCAAGCTGATAACCTAAAGTCGCGGGTTCGATTCCCGCTCAAGTCTGGTCCTTTCTAACTCTTTCTCCTCCAGAGCTGAGCAGAAGGCATTTGTCGCTATTGCTCATATTAATAACTAAATTATAATCTTAGTTCTATATAAATAAAATAAAAAAATAAATACGTTATTTACGCAATTATTTATATTATTAATTATATTTAGATTATTAATTATTATAATATGCTTTCAAAACTAAAATTGCTTGTATATCTAAGTTCTTCGATTCGCAAAGGCTTTTAAAATTATAAGATATAATAGAATAACCAAGCTTAAAAGGGTGTTGTTAAATTCAAATGGCAAAATGTTAGATCTGGTGGTGTGGCTGTCTATCTATCATAATAGAAATATGATGTGAGTGAGATACATGTTAACAGCTTTGGTGGAAGTAAACGTCAACAGTCCGCTGTCATGTGCTGTACTTCTAGATGAAGTAGGAGAAGTATTACCGTTGTCAATGTAGGACAGAGCACGGTCTACCAGTGCGCAATTGACAAAATTATTGCCTTCATTCACAAATCATTACTATTATATTCTTTTTAATTAGCTAAAATTCTTAATCTTGGATTAGATTAAATCCCTATAATACTTGGAGGAGATTTTAATGAAGATTTTGGTAAAGAATTATCAGCTCCACTATTGAATTTTCTGAAAGAAAAAATTGATTTTACCATGTCAAATAATCCTGTAAAAACAACAACAAAACATGGAACAACAAAAGAAGCTATATTTACACGATACTTACATACGGTAGATACACGAATATTTGTATCTCATTTCATATACCAAAAGTTTGTATCACAGAATAATGATATAAATAAATAACATTAAAAAACATATCTCTGGTAATTATTTTAAAACTTCATTCCTATCATTGTGTTCATCGGTTTCACTTCAATAGTGTGCTTATCTAGGTAAGGCACATTACTTTTTTTTTGTTTTATACTATCGACTTGAAATTTGGACACTTTAAGTGTCTGACCCATATCCACCAACCATAAAAGTTTCAAGACCTTCGGACTACTAGAAAGGGCGTGAAGAGTATCACAACTTCGTGTGAGTATTCTGGCAACCCGACCATTACCAACACTACTCAACATCAGTGTGACGTCCTGCCAAGTTGATATCCTTGGGTAGTACATAACACTTTTTTACTGATATACGTAAAGAGAGATAATAAGACGGACGACCGAAAAATAAGACGCGATAAAATCTAAACTTGACTAATTGTTCCTTTTTTAATGAAATAAATAATGTTACTTTATGAACCTAAAACGTGGTCAATCCAGAAGTGGGATAAAAGTGGAATTTTAACCTAATAAAATAGACGTAAACGCAACGACGCTAATAACTACATGAAGAAAATTGAGGTTAAATTAGCAAAGCAAGCACAATATGCCGAAATAAATGATTTAAAAACAGATCAATTAAAGTTGATTCTTCGAGAACGTGAACTGCAAACATCGGGCAGCAAGGAGGAATTGGTACAGCGTTTGAATATGAAAACAGCGATGAGATCGATATTCCTTCCCATACGTCTCTACAACAACAAATCGACGATTTACGAGCTCTATTGGAAGAAATGATACGAATGCAAGCGGTGGCATTCGAAGCTTCAAATACAAATGATAATAACGGCGGCAGCAACGTCAACGATACTAATGACATCAATGTAAACGATACCAACGGCAACGACACCATCGGCAACGGCATCAACGTCAATTACACCAACAACGCAAATTGCAGCAACGTCCTCAGCAACATGGAGAGAACCTCGACACTATTCAACACATCCGCATGCAACGGATCGATGAAAGAAATCGCTAGTAGGTTACCCGATTTTGACCCAACGAATGAACAATCGCTAACGGCGGAACAATTCATCGATTGTGTGGATAAAGTAATAGAAGCCTACAATTGGAAAGAAAAATTAATATTATTGGTATCACACACGATGCTGAAAGTGGGTAGACTTATCGTCAATCCTTTACACGACTTGGGCGAGGAATTTGGATGCTCTTATGACGCAGCGCACATACTAGTGTATGGCCAAGGCAACACGATGACCAAAGGAAGCCATCAACGAATATTGTCTCCGAATGTCTTCACTATGTCATCTATACGATGAGAGCGAAACGGCAATATACAAGCACCGGTTTTAAACATCGTGAACTTCAATTAGCTATTGCCGTAACAAGATTTTTATCTATGAAGGAAATATGAGATGCAGTGCAAGAATATTTTGCTAATCAAGGCGAGATCAACGACTTCAAGTCGGAAGCAGCCACAAAACGGGATGACACAGCGAAACCAACGAAAGACAAACTACAATTCAAATGTTACAATTGTGGTGAAGTCAGACACATCCCCAGCACTTGCTCGAAACTACAAAAACGACATTGTTGCACTAAGTGCAACTAAGTAAATCCTAGAGGAGAAGCTAAGAAATGTCAGAAATTAAATTCAGATTTACGTCAAAATGTACTTCAAACAGCCAAATACGACGAATGCTTCAAGAGAATCGCAATGGTTCAATCCAAACAATATTCTGTTTTCTTAGATTCGGGCAGCC
This sequence comes from Amiota mariae, assembly GCA_035041805.1. Taxonomy (NCBI): domain Eukaryota; kingdom Metazoa; phylum Arthropoda; class Insecta; order Diptera; family Drosophilidae; genus Amiota; species Amiota mariae. The sequence continues at coordinate 60,443 of JAWNKV010000424.1, read as the reverse complement.
AATGTAGTCTTCTCCGTGAAACGGTTGCGCGGCAACTACAGGCAAATCGACTAATATGCTGTATGCAAATAAAAGGAATATGCAATGGAACAAAAAGCATACGTGAAGCAATAGTGGTTGATATGAATATGGACGGAACTATCATCATGGTTCAAATGTTCATTGTAGAAGACAACATTCTACAATATGATTTTCTTCTAGTGCAAGACGTCCTTGTAAACTCGAACGTAACGTTTAGAATTGAAAACGGTCAGACAATTGTAGCAAGCAATTGTATGGTACAAAATGTGATGAAGCATAAATACAATTTCTCTAAACTTGTCACAACGGTGGTGGGAGAGGAAAATCAACGCAAACTGTACGATTTTCTAGAAAGCTACGCCGACACCTTTTCAGACGATTTGGACGGAATTGGTAAAACGAATATGATCGAAGCAACGATAGAAATCGAAGAAAATAAAGTCGTTTCACAGCAGCCATACCGCATTCCCGCACCAAAACAAGAACTCGTCAACGAAATGATACACGAAATGCTTTTATTACAAAATCTGAATATGCAAGTTCGTTATTTTTGATCAAGAAAAAAAAATGGAGGTGATCGTTTATACATTGATTATATATTATTAAATAAACTTGTAAAAAAAGAAGTATTCCCGGTACCGAACATTGAAGAAAGACTACAAGAAACGAAAAAATGTAAGTATTTCTCACTTCTGGACCTTAATAGTGGAAATACCGATTGAACCGCAAACCGTCAGTTTACAGCATTTATCACTACAGACGGTCTCTATGAATTTCAGTGTATGCCGTTTGGGTTAAAGAACGCCCCAGCTGTGTTCAATCGTCTCATGGCAGAAATTAACAAACGCGTTCAAGAAAATTATATGTTCCATTACATGAATGATATACTAATCGGAAGTAATTCTTTTGAGGAACTACACGGCAAGCTTGCACGTATTTGATATGTATTACGAAAGAATGCACTATGGTCAGAAATGCCATTTTTTTGCATAAAGTAAAAATTTTCGTAAATTACATAATCCAAGTACAATTAATTGAAATTAGAAAATGATCTGGTGACAGCCATATTGCCTTAATAGGGTTGCAAAGTACACTGTGTTCACCTGTTTCTTTTTGTAAACAATGCGGACAACTTTTTCTAAACTTTATAGTGCTGGCAAATTGATTTGAATAAATTAAAAATTTCTGCAAAATATGGAAAAAAAAAAGTTCAAGGTTAAGGAAGTGTATAATACTCGCATATGTTTAATGTGAATATTTGTCAATTTGTATTTGTGTGAATTGTTTTAATTATGTGTTATAATAGAAAAAATATAACCAACTTGACCGTGTCTCGTGGATTGAAAACGAACTTTTTGCCAATTTGTGCCAAAATGTAAACATTTGGGATTATAGTTTAATGTGTTTAGTCCACTGTTACCAAATTATGGCTGTATCTCTTGTTCCTGTCGGTTGCCTTGGTGAAAATGCATCAGAAGGGCGCAATAAGCTTTTTCTCATCTTAAAAATAAACTGCAGTTTTTGAAAAGAAACAATACATGATTTTAATCCAGTTACTAAGCAAAATTCACAAAAGATATTTTGTATCCCTAGCCCTAACATCGCTTTATATGGGCGGTAAGAGTGGGCGTTGTCGGATTGATCTGAAATTTTGAATATTTCTTTTTAATGTCATAAATAGCAAATTCACCAATTTAGGGCTCTTTAACACAATTATTAGACTTTATGCCAAAAAGATGACATTTCCGACCATAGTGGAATGGTCTAACAATAAACTCTGAGAAATGCGAATTTTATAAAGAGGCCATTAATTTCCTAGGACACCAACTACACCATGAAGGTGAAATCAAGACACAAGCAATCTTTAAATTTCCAAAACCAAATAATGTGACAGAAGTACGAAGATTTCTGGGATTAAGCGATTATTTTCGAAAATTTATTGCTGGATACGCCGTTATATCAACACCATTGCGAAGAATTCAGAGATTCTTATGGGAGCAGCCTCAGCAAGCCTGTTTCATCGAACTAAAATTAATTTTAAAACCAACTCTTACATCGTACCGCGTAGATGCTGAGCAAGAACTTCTTACTGCAGCTAGTTCAATGAGCTTAGAAGACGTATTGCCTCGAGAACGGAGAACTTAAACCGATTGCATACTTCAACCGTTCAACAAGTAAAGATGAGACGAAATATCATAGCTACGAATTGGAAACATTAGCCAAATCTTTCGAACCATATAAATATTACATTGACGGAAAGAAAATAAAAGTAATTGCCGATTGTAATGCGCTTAGAACGACAATGGAAAAACGATAATTTATTCCACGAATCGCCTGCTGGTGGTTGCGAATTCAGGAATTTGATTTCGATGTGGTAGATGGAAAATTAACAATAGAAGTCAGGGTAGTATGTATATGATATATTAGACATGTGTTTGATTATAATGAAAACGGCTTTTAAATTATCTACTCAACAATGTGTACCAAATTTGCCGTACAATGGATTTAAGTTTATCTAGTATTTTGCTTCTGTAGTACAATATTTTTATCCCTTTGTTTTATGTACAAGTTTTAAGAATAAAACTGAATAATGATAATTTGAGTAATGATTATACAAAGTATTGTGTGCATACCATGTGTAAAATGAGTAAAATCGATGTTGAGAGCGACAAGAGTTGTACGCAGATAAAGAAAAGATAAAGAAAACAAAAACAATGTACCTCTTCATTCCCTCAACTCTCTCTCTCTCTCTTTGTTAATGTCTCTTTACGCAGTAATTAGTATTATGAGTTTGTCATGAAGTTTGCAACACACAGAAGGTGACGACGGAGACCATAGGGGTATATTTAGTAGTTATACATATTTATACTCTTCACGCAGTGAATTGCATTATAAGTTTGTCATGAAGTTTGTAACACAGAAGGAGACATCGGAGGCCCTATAAAGTATATATATTCTTGATCAGCGCGACGAGACAAATTGATTTTTTTTTTTGTTGTGCGAAACAAGGAGGTAAAAATCTTCCAAAGATACCTATGACCCGTGCCACGAGTTATGTCGGATTCATTAGCCTAATGACTAAAAAACCCCCTATCGCCTCAAGCCCCTTTCAATCCCTACGGCATCGCCGAAGCATTCCTTCGTAGGGAGGGATAATAAGCTTAAAAATTTAAGCAGGCGCCATTGTTCGCTCGTACATTCGAGCACCCCTCATAATGTTGGCAATTTCAGAAGAGAAGTATGCCCAGTCATCCACCGATGTTTCCATGCGCCTTACAATCTCATGTGAGCTGCAAGGAGATCCAAGGCGCGCAAACACTCTTCGTCGCTCCGCTTCGAAACGGGGGCACTCATGAAGAAGATGCTCCGGATCCTCCACGACATCTCTGCACAGACCACAGAACGGATCCGCCCAAACCTGTGGAGATACTGTCTGAAACAGCCATGGCCAGTTGCGAATTGAGTAAATTCGAACTCGACATCACCAGAACGACGCTTTAGCCAATTCGTAAAATCTGGGATAAGCTGGTGTATCCTCCGCGACTCTGCCCTACTCCACCTGTGCTGCCAAATGTTCAGGTATCTGGACTTAATCTCCTCCATGTCTGCTACCTGAGAGGATGCCCGTGCGATATACTTGTCCCTGGCAGCCAGGGCTTCCAGATCGATTGGCAGTCTGCCTGCAAGTACCCCGCTGCATCGTCTGCCACTGTGCGATATGCCCTACAGATCCTGAGGTTAGCAACCCTGTGAACACTCCTTATACCACGGAGGTATGACTTGGTTGCAAGCGCCCCGGCCCAGATTGGAGCCGCATAAAGCAGTATGGATTTACTCACCGAACCTAACAGAGAATCCTGGCCAGCTTTTGTGTGATGGCAGCTGCTTTTTTGCCTGACTCGTTTAAGTGCCACTTGAAACATAGTCGATGATCCAAGAGTACACCCAGGTATTTGATGCAAGGCCTCGACTCAATGGAATGGCTTCCAATTCTCACCGAGAGTGTTTCCACCTTTTTTCTGGAGCTCATAAGAACCAACTCAGTCTTATGTTCCGCCAGTGTTAGCCATCTCCTCGACGCTGTTACTGTCCTCTCTATTTTGGATGTGACCTCACTCAGAGTTTTTGCTACCACGACAACAGCAATGTCATCCGCATATCCGACAATCTCTACCCCATCAGGTTTACAAATCCTCAGAATGTCATCATACATGACATTCTACAGAAGTGGACCTAGTACCGAACCTTGTGGTACACCTCCAGTAATGTCAAATGTCCTAGTGCCTTCTTCCGAGTCACAGACCAGGATTCTCTCTCTGAAATATGACACTACTATCTGGATTAGGTAACACGGTACATCCAAAATGCTTATCGCGTTTATGACGCAGCTCCAATCTGCAGAGTTGAAAGCGTTTTTTACGTCCAATGTGGCCACTGCGCAATACTTCTTGTCACCGCCAAGCCATCTAGTTCCATTTAAAGCCTCCCTTGCAATGCCGCAGACCTTTTGGATTGCTCCTACGGTACCCCTTCTCGGCCTGAAGCCAAATTGCATTTCAGCCAGACCATTTGGCGACTCCGTGTACTGCTGCAATCTGGCGCAAATAATCCGTTCAAAGATTTTCCAGTGGTACTTAGGAGACACAGGGGCCTATACGAAGATGGTAGCTCTGGGGGCAGGTTTCCTTTCGGGATGAAAACCAGCCGTTGCTTCTTCCCGTATTTGGAGAAGAGTCCTTCTCTCATGCACCTTGAGAAAACCTCGCAGAAGACGTAAGGTTTCGCTGCATTGCATGACATGAGGGATGCCATCCAGCCCAGGCGATTTGTTTACCTTCACCCTACTCAAAGCCGCTTCTAGCTCAAGAGTGGTGATAGTGGGCACATTCTCATCTGCAACCTCAAGTGGTCGAAGTATCTTCAACATTCCTCTTGGTGGGAAGAGGGCGGCTACTATTTTTTCCATTAGCGAGGCGGAGGAAGGGACTGATGCCTTGAGTCCATTGAACTTGCGCGTTACAATATTGTAAGCGCTGCCCCAAGGATTCTGATCCACTTCTCCTATCAGCCTGCAAAAGGCATTTCGCTTGCTCCTGCAGATCTCCTTGCTTAGTAGGGACTTCTTTTGCCTAAATTCGTCGAGGAAGAGAAGAGTATCGTAAGAAGCAGGATTCCTCCTTCTGTTGCGCTGGAATCTTCTCCGTAATTGATGGCACTGCGAGCGAAGTTCCGCTATTTCATCAGTCCACCAGTATTTAGGTTTCCTGCATTTGCTTCTAGTCTTCCTAGGTATAGAGCCATTGCACATCCTTGTGAGACCCTGCATAAGTTGCCCGGATTGCTGACTCGCATTACCAGGCGCTACTTCAAACTCGGATATAAACAAGTCCAGAGTTTCCTTATCCAGCTTCCAAGTTTTCCAAGCGATACCCAAAGCCCGCTTCCTCAATCTTAATCTTGATATAGTAAACCTTGCCTGATGGGAAATACAAAATTGTATCGCAAGGTGATCACTATGAGTGTAGACATCTGTAACCTCCCATTTTATAGCACTGGCAATCGATGTGCTACAGAAGGTGAGATCTATTGCCGAACTGCCTCTCCCGTTGTCAAACCTGATTGAGTTGTCCCCATTAAGTAGAACCATTTCCAGCGATGCAAAAGCTTCCAAAATAGCACGTCCGCGCCTATTGGTGCTAGTACAACCCCATTTCACCGCCCATGCGTTAAAGTCACCGGCGATTATTAGTAGGGATCTATGCCTCGCAGCACTAACCAGTCTATCCAGGAAGTCATCAAATGAATCATGACTGACGTTTGGCGATGTGTAGCAGCTGCAGAAATGGATACCCCGTATTTTTGCAAAGGTGAATCCATCATACGAGCAGGGGTCTCTATGCTCAAAGGAAGCATTGCCTTGTAACCAGATAGCCGCTTTGCCACTAGCATCCTGCGTCCACACATTTAAGTCTTCCTTCGGCCTATGGAACTCACTAACCAGTAGTACATCAGCCTTCCTGTCTATGGCTGTTTGAGAGAGTAAGTCATGCGCTGCACTGCACCTATTTAGATTAAGCTGCAGACACTTAGTCATGCCTAGCTTTCAGATCACGCATGGCCTTCTTAAAGGCTTCACACTTGTAACTCCCGGAAGCATGTGTATTCTTACCTTCCGAAAAAAAATAAGACACGTGGGATTTTCCCGACATGTCTTTGCAACATATCCTTCAGCTCCCCAACTCAGGCATAATTTTGAGCGGTCCGCACTATTCTTGCATCCTCTCGAAATGTGGCCATACTCCAAGCACTTGAAGCACCTTGTGGGGCTTATATGTTGTCTCAGACGGCAACGAGCCCAACCCACCTTCAACGATCCCGCCTTAAGCAGAGATTCTGCCTGCTTGACCGGTAAGGTTATATTTGCTGTCTTCGTCCCATCTCTAGCAAATCTCATTGCTTTAATGGCAATGCTGCTGGGCTTGATTGCAGGAAATTTCCTAGTATCCTGCTAACGTTGTCGCCATCTTTCTGGAGCTCAGGTTTCCCTTTTATCGTCCTTAAGATGTCTGCATAAGATAACTCCAACGTTTTAGTAATGACTAGAGCATCGGGCCGTGTTCGGCGAGACCTTACTTCAACTTTTTTAGGTGGCGGCTTGGAAGGTGCCCCACCCTTACTTGGTCGCTGCGCTTCCGTCTTCTTCCGCTTTTTCCGATGCTCAGCTACTTGCCATTTATTTTCCTTTGGCTTAGGATTTTCATCTGCAGCCCTCAATGTACACGTGCCACTAACAGGATTATTATTTATACCTGATATAAATCTGTGAAGATTTATTGCCGTAGCTAACAGCTCCCTCATCTCGTTGTTAACGTGCCGCTGCTTCTCCATCATCACACCAAGCTGCTCTAATTTCCTCATTGCGCTTGATATATGCGGTTCCTCCGGACAATCTTCGTCCATTTGCCTACTTTTATCAGCCGTCGTCTTTCTTGACTGAGGTGATTTCGACTTAGACGACCTAGCAGAAACTGAAATAGGCTCACCTAGTGCAACACCCACCTCTTTCTCCCTTATTTCTGCATGCTCATTTGCTTGTGCTGACGGCGTTGTGATTACCACCTCTGGGATCGTTTGTGGATCTTCGGCCATTCTTGGAAGCGAGCTGCACAACTTGCTGCTCCACCTGAAGTCCAAATCTCTAGATGAACTTGTAACTTTGTCCGCTGCGGCATCCAAGTTGGCCATTGCCGAAGTGGTATTCTTCCCGGAAAAGTTCGACATTTCTTGATTTGGTTTGCCAGCGCATCGTGTGCAGGGGGGCGGGCCGTAATAGTCAGGAACGGGTATACCCTTGGGACACAGTCCCTACTCCAGTTCCCTGAGGCCTGACCTACGCTTTACCAGTCCCGAATACGCGGACGGACTGGAGCTCGCCCGGAACAACGCAGCTTACTGAACTGCGTCCAATGTACACTCCCTGACCAGGGTCCAAAGTGGCTGGTTTCTGACCCACGTCACACCTGCTGCCTCGGCAGAGCAGGCTCACCTCACCCCTTCACCATCATTAGCGGAAAAACTAACAACGATTCGGAGACTCCCAGCGCGACGTGATGAGGATCGGTCATCTCCGCGTTTTAGGCCTACCACCAGGCTTATATTACTGCCGACCTATTAGATTCAGACGCAGACCAAGAAGCCGCCCAATATGGGAACAGACGCTCCCGGATTTAGGAAAGCTTATTACGAAGGGCGGCTTCCACTCGCCCCGTCAAGAAAACTTCAAAAGGGTGTGCAGACTTTTAAGCTACCTCTTCCATTCTCGCCGCTCATTGGTCGGGGACTGCTTATTCATTATTCGCAGCTAACCTACATATCTGCAGGCCGTCCACTATCCACCACCTGTGACCCCCACTGTAGCTTGAACAACGGCGAGTGCAAATTGATCTAGCCATGTCCGCCTGTCTGTTTGTATGCAACTAAACTAGTCCCTCAGTTTTTGAGCTAATCGGACCACTAGAGGGGTACCCTCATACAAACCGGGATCCAAATGAAAGTTCTTATTAGAAAAACTTTTTTGTTTTTTGTTCTATCGACTTGAAATTTGGGCATTATAAGTTTCTCACCCGTATCCACCAAACTTATATTTCAAGACCCTCGGACCACTAGCTGGGCGTGAAGAGTATTACAACTTCGGCATAGCCAAAGTTATTCTTTTTAGGGTTCCGTACCCAAAGGGTGCTAACGGGACCATATTACTAAGCTTCCGCCGTCCGTCCGACTCCGGCTCCATACAAGAAACGTGTGCTTCAATATGCAGTGAGCACAGTTTTAGAAGCTTTGTTATTTAATTTTGTTTAATATTTTGGTTAATTTCTTTTTTTTGTACTATACTTTTAGGTTGTTGAATATTTCACTTTTGCGACAAAAATAAAAGCAAATTAATTTTACATTACTTCAGACAGAGGTACAAATTTGCATACTTTGTGTTAAACCTTGTGCGATGGTTGGAACTCTCCGTGTGTGAGTTTGACTCACACTTGGCTGATTTTTAGGGTTCCGTACCCATAGGGAACTAACGGGACCCTATTACAAAGCTTACAATGTCCGTCCGTCCGTCTCCTGCTCTATCTCATGAACCGTAATAGGTAGAGACTTGAAAGTGTGTAATTCACTTGTGTGTAGAACGACAAATACTAAAAATATAAATTTTTAGAAGCATTGTTCTTTAATTTAACGTTATGTTTAACAATTTTTTGTTTTTTGTAGTATACTTTGAGCTGTTAATTGTAGTATACTTTTAGGCTATTAAATATAAAAATAATTTTATATTTTAAGCAAAAAATCTTGTACGAGGGTACGGAACCATCCGTGTGCGAGTCCGACTCACACTTGGCTGATTTTTATAATTACATACTTATAGTTATACTATACATATTTTCTATTACACACGACACGGTTTTTGTATCTGACTTCTGAATGTCATAGATTGGTGTCTTGTACGTTACTAATAAGGAGAAAAATACTTTTTTCGATCTATACCTGCTTTTGTAGAAATGAGAGCAACGTTTTCATTAAAATACTACCACCTGATGTTTGAAAAAAACAGAATTTATGGATCAAAACAGAAAAAAAAATGCGCGTGTACCATCGTACACGTGATAGAAGTGAAACTTCTTAAAAACAGACAGAGAGAGATCATCTCAAAACAAATATTACTTTATATTTAATATTCTTTGTGAGTACTCAGTTAATAAAAAATAAGACTAAAGATTTTTGTAGTTGTGTTAAACAATGTGTTTACGTTTGCCGTCTGTCCCCTCTTGCCCAAAAATAAGATCAACTGCGAGTTTCTGTGTGTTTCTCGTTCTCTTTTCTTCGTATATTCGCTTGTTTTTGTATATCACACAAGCTGGTTGCATTCATGTTGTTGTTATAAACATTTTTATAACAGACAAGCTGCATCTTGTTGTTGTGTAATCGTAATCTCTTTATTGAGACTTTTCCCGTGGATTTTCAAAAATTTTATTTTTGGGGGATATGGCAATAGAAATACACAATCTGTGAAAAATTGAAGTGTCTACCTAGTGAGGTTCATGAGATACAGAATCCGAAAAACTTTAAAATTTTTATAGTATGCTTTGAAGCTGTAATAGTAGTATACTTTTAGGCTGTTAAATAATTTAATATTTTAAGCAAAAATCTTGTACGATGGTACGGAACCCTCCGTGTGCGAGTGTGACTCACACTTGGCTGATTTTTCACATTTTATGTACTTTCCAGTTGTTTTATGTTATTTTTTTACCCACAATTATTTAAAATGTATTAAAAAAGATAACTGTAGTCTTTTTTTGTACAAATACATATTTTTTCACCGTTATATTTGACTGTGAAAATGTTGTTTTCTGCCAATTTTAACTTTTAAAATCGATGTAGTTTCTACATAAGCAGACTATAACTCAAAAATTTATATACAATATACAGCATCAGATTTTATACATTTGATCAGAGAAACATAAAAAAAAATGTTTTTGTCGACTTGTGTTATCATTGTTATTATTACATTTTTATTACTTACATTCATACATATTTATAAATAATTGGGGCAAATAACGTATTTATTTATATCATATATAACCAGAGGTCGCAAAAAAAAAAATCACTTTAATGTTCTCTTAAAAATAAGGGTTGTTTAAAGAGAAACGACATATAGTGTAGTTATACTGAAGAAAAAACTGTTTTTTTAAATCATTGAAGTAATGTTAAATTATTTTTTTTTTTAATTTTAATAAAATAAGTAGCAGGAATGAAAAAGGAAGCCGCAATAATTATTTGCGTACACTGTGAATTGTTCATAATCATTTAATTTTCATACAATTTTTATTTTAATTTCTCACAATTAGCCACAACGTTCCATTTGTATGTATAACCAAAACAAAAAAACATCTGACTGCATAAAAAAAAAAACAGTGAAAACACCTAGTTTTAACACAACCAATTTTACGCAGTATAACCACGCTAATACACCGCAAACTATTATGCTACATTGTCCTGCATATGGGGCTATTTTTTCCAACTCCTCTCAGTTCTGCTATATTTTCTTCCCATAAGTCAATCAAAGTTGTAGTATTATCATTCTCCCCACTTTGCCTTTTCTGTGTATTTTCTTCCATTCAATTGAAATCTATACATATAATCAATCGTAAGCTTCTTTCTGTCTGTGCACACTAATCTCAGAAACGGCTTAACCAATTTGAACGCGGTTTTTACTGATGTATTGTAGCAATCTTCCTGTAACATACAGCGTTTATTTAATCAAAATCGATCAAATTTATCATCTGATGACTGCGTGTTTTCTGTCAAAGTTTTTTAAAAGAAAAATTTGAAAATTAAAAATTTAACAATTGTTCGATCATTTATTAATTTGAATAAATATTTGAGTGTTTTTTTGCGACTCATTGGTGCATGCCAGCAAGCATGCTTGCTTATTGAAAGTCAAGAGAAAAGTTGCATCCCGTCTTTCTCAACAGGTGTTGAAAATGTGTGAATTATTTAACAAACCCAAATATCCAGTCTACTTCAACTGGACTGCGCCCAAACTTTGCTCCATTGGTTTCATCATGCATTAATCCTGCTGGAAATGATTTTAACATCTTCCGTAGAGTCTTGAATAGGGTCGAAAAGCTGCTGACGCTCCACAAAAAGCAGGAAAATGTCTCCCCTGATGACTTCGCAAACACTCCTTGTGGAAGCTGGTTAGAAGATATAAGCAGCAGGTGACCCCCAAATTTCCAATCAAGATGGCTGACGGATCCTGGGCTAGATCCTTAAGGGAGCAAGCCGAGGCATTTTCTGAGGACTTAGAAGCCCGTTTTCAACCTTTCGATACTAGCTCAGAATACAGGGTTCGCAAGCTCCAAAAGATGATTGACAGCGCTGGCCAATTATGCCCCCCAGTTGCTCCGAATACGGCAGAGGAAGTTGCAGCTTTTATTAAAGGGCTGGACACAAAAAAGGCTCCAGGTGAAGATGGTGTGGACAATTTTACACTAAAGGCTTTGCCGCTTAAAGCTGTGCTATTTCTCGTCCTCAACTTTAACTTGGTGCTGAGATTGGGATGTGTTCCAAAACAGTGGAAGAAGGCGAGAATCTGTATGATTCAGAAGAGCGGCAAGAGCACTTCCGCCTTAGATTCGTACAGACCTATCAGCCTGCTGCCCACTGTAGCCAAGTTGTTTGAGCGTTGTCTGCTGACGCACCTTTTGGATTTAAAGAAGGTAAAGGATGCAGTTCCTCCCTTTCAATTGGGGTTCCGTAAGTCCCATGGAACTCCAGAACAGCTGAATAGGGTGGTTAACTTCATCATTGAAGGATTTGAGGCCAAGGAGTACGTGGTGGCAGCGTATCTTGACATTAAACAGGCTTTTGACCGAGTGTGCCACAACGGGCTGCTGAGTAAACTCAAGACTTTGTTGCCGCCCCAACTATGGTTAATATTGCGCAGCTACCTTAATAACAGGACCTTCGCAGTGGTACTTGATGGTGTGGCGTCTAGCATCAAGGCTATTCGCGCAGGTGTTCCTCAGGGTAGCGTTTTGGGACCAACTCTATATACCCTGTTCACGCACGACATGCCCACTGGCTCAAAATTACCGCAAAGGGATCCTCATGATTTCATCATTGCCACGTTTGCTGATGATACGGCCATCCTCTCTAGAAACAGGTGCGTTTATGAAGCCACGGACACCCTCCAGCAATACCTCCATAAATTTGAAGTCTGGACAAGACGATGGAGAATTAGCATTAACAAACAGAAATGTGCCAATATGACGTACGCCTTACGGCCTGATGTTTGTCCAGGAGTCTTCATTGGCGACCAACTGATGGAGCAACATTCGGGCTATAAATACCTAGGTGTGAATTTGGATAGGCGGCTAACATTCACAACGCATATTTCAGTCATCACGAAATCGCTTGGACAGATAATTAGGAAATTGCGTTGGCTCCTAAACAGTAGGAATAAGTTATCATTATAAAATAAGGTACTTATTTATAAAACAATAATTGCTCCTTTTTGGCAATACGGACTGCAGGTGTACGGCATAGCTACGAAATCAAACATATCTAAGATCAGAGTACTTCAAGCCAAGACACTGCGTATGATCACAGGAGCTCCGTGGTTTATACGAACGGCGGACCTTGAAAACGACTTAAAAATACCAAAAATTGGTGATGTGATTAATCGTCAGGCCAAGAATTATATGGAGCGGTTGAAAAATCACCCAAATATACTAGCCAGGCGTCTCTCACAGCGACGCAGAATGAGAGGAGACAGAGTGGCGCGACGGTTGAGAAGATGTCATCCTGTCGACCTCTCTACTAGATTCTATTAATTAATTAATTGTTCTTTCCCACTTACTAATTTTGTTAAAGTTGTTTTGTAATTGTACAACAACACAATTTCGTCATTTTCCTTGTTGTTGTTGACAAAATGTAGCATTAAATGCTCACAATAAATCGACTATAACTCAAATTATTCAATTTTCGACATAAGCTACTTTGACTTGTTGATAAAGATATAAATATATTGTATAATATAATTTATAGAAGTTTTTTGTAGCTTGAAAATTTGTTTAATTAGATTACATATTGTATATAAGTTTTGTGTGAAATTTTATTAATTTAAATAATTAACCAGAAAAAAGGCTAATGAAGTTGTAATACTTTTCACGTCCCTCCTAGTAGTTCGAGGGTCTTGTCCATATTGCAATTCGATAGTATACAAAAAAAGGATTTCTAATAAGAACTTTAATGTGGATCCAGGTTTGTATGGGGGTACCCCCCTAGTGGTCCGATTCGTCTGATTCCGACAAATGTACTGCGTATGGTGAAAAGAAAGCTCCGTGCATACATAACGAATAATAGACGGACATGGCAAGATTAATTTGTCTCATCGCGCTGATCAAGAATATATATACTTTATGGGGTCTCCGATGTCTCCTTGTGTATGTTACAAACTTTATGACAAACTTATAATACTATTCACTGCGTGAAGCGTGTTTTATCAATAACGTGGTTTGGTCCATGACGGGTTAATTGTGTAATTTTTCATAATTTTCTTCCTCCTCTTTATTAATGATTAACTGTTATTTGAATTGTTATTTATTATATTTTTACACTTTTTAAGTTTCTTTATTATTAATACTATAATATCGTAACTTAGGTTCTTTTTTATTGACTCTTGCTGCAAATATGCGCGCATGAGTCATCAAATTAAAGACCGTTCAAATTGTGGGTTATTTTATTTTTTTCGCTTACGTCCGCACTCGGGGAGGCGATCTCTCAAAACTGCCCTAAATGATCTTCTTCTTGTGAAAACAAGTGGCCTGTCAGCCAAGCAAACATAAATGTCAAAGGAAAATTGACGCTTACGTTGCTAGTGCTGCGCAACTGTTTATAACTTTTACCGCTCCTAACTGAGCAGACGTAAATGTCAAATCCAGATCGACTATTATGCTGCTGAGCGGTAAAATTTAATCACCGGATCATTCCTCCCCTTCATAGTGCGGGACGTCCTCGGATCTCAAACATGTTGCTTGATAGGATCCTGTGTAAAAGTTTAAACTAACGTACTAACTTATTTAACTCAAAAACTTACTAACATTGTATTCTGAAATGCTATACATTTACATATTGTCTTTAACATAACTAAATTAACAAATTTTACAAAATAATTACATGTTGTTTTTAACATAATATTGATTGATAATTTGCTTTATTCGCCATATATATTTACATTTGTAATATTGCTTAAAGCTAGCAAATAATATTTATCAGAGTTTAGACTTACTGTACAGCTGAAATATTATAATTTTGGCTTAATTTAATTTAATTATTAACATTTATTGTTGTTACGTTTAAATTACCCAAGGAAAGATGGCTTTAAAAACCTTGGACCAAACAAAAAAAAAAAAATAGTGGAAATAACTAAAAACTTTTCCGCGGACTCCCAGCGCGACGTGACGAGGAACGATCATCTCCGCGTTTTAGGTCTACTGCCAGGCATTCACCGCTGCCGACCTTTCAGGTACAGACGCAGACCAACAGGCCGCCCAATCTGGGACCAGACGCCTTTTGGGTTTCGGACTTATTACACGGGCGGCTCACACTCACCCCATCACGAGGATTTCACAAGGGTGTGTAACCTTTTAAGCTACTACTTCCATTCTCGCCACTCATTGGTCGGGGACTGCTTATACAATATTCGCAGCTAACCTACATATCTGTAGGCCATCCACTATCCGCCAACTGTGACCCCCACTCACTTTTCAGTTTTGTATAAGATTTAATTTAAATTTTTTTTTTAAACTTAAACTTAAACTACTTAAATCTAAAGGAATGCTGGTATTATACTTCATGAAACCTAGTCGAAACCTAGGAGGGGAAGTACCTATCGGCACGTAGCTGTGTAATATTAGATGTTTTTTGCCTAAATTTAATTGTAGCACGAGAGATGAGCTCATCAATCGTTTCAACATTTTCTTTTATATGTAAAAGATTTGTTGCATAGAAGTTTGGTGGGTCAAATATCATTTTCAAAATTTTGTTTTGGACAGTCTGCAATTTTCTTATATGAGTCTTTGCACAGCCACCCCATATTTCAGACTCATATAACATAATAGGTAAAAGTATTGATTTGTAGATGGTTAGTTTATTTTCGATCGAAAGTTTTGATCTGCGGTTGATAAACGGGTATCAGATACGTACAGTCTTATTTATTTTGTCTATGGTTTTACTGATATGCTCACTGAATAGAAGTTTTTTATCTAGAATAACACCCAGATACTTAACTGAATTTTCCCATTTAATGTTGGAGTTATTAAGTTGAAGCTCTACGCTTGGCAAAAAGACTGGCTTTCTTTTCATTGTGAAATAAATCGCTTTTGTTTTAACGGCATTAATTTTCCATTGATAGAAATAAGATGACAGGGAGTCCAATGAGCTTTGTAGCTCATTTTGTATATCAGTGCATGTGTTACCAATACTATAAAGAGCTGTGTCATCCGCAAAAATAAGCGAACTACATCTTTCAAACAAAGGGATATCGTAAGTGTAAATATTATAAAGGATGGGTCCGAGCACAGAACCCTGTGGGACACCAGCACTTATTAGCTTCCTCTTGGAATCAGTTCCGTTTAGATTGACATAAAGTACCTATCAGTTAGAAAGCTTTGTATTAATTTAGTAATGTAAGTACAAGATATTAATTTAAAAATCAAGCCATTATGCCAAACTGTATCAAAAGCGGCTTCTATGTCAAGTGTTACCATGCCAACTGACTTTTTAAGAGCCAAGTTCTCCTTGACATGTTTAGAAATTAGGTCAAGGGGGTGAATACTGTTAAGAAAAGATCGAAATCCGAATTGGACTGTTGGTAAAATAGAATTTTTTGGAGAAGCCGCATAGTAAGCTTATTGGCCGGTAACTATCTGGAGAATCGGGAGGTTTTCCTGGCTTTGGACTGGGGATGATTTTTGCGATTTTCCATTTTAAAGGAAAATATCCAATTTTAACACAATGATTTAAAATTTTTGTGAAGAAAGCCAGAGTCTCACAAGGTATTTGTTTAAGGCAAATATTAGGAATTTGGTCGATACCCGGAGATTTATTTTTAAGTGATTTTATGATAACCTGAACTTCCTCAGATGTGATTTCAGGGCTAGATGAATGTACTAAGGTCACAAAGAGAACTTCGCACAATTTCAGATGTAGTCGAGTCAGAGTAGGTCTCAGTTTGATGGTATTTAGACTCAAATATGTCGGTAAGTAAGTTAACCTTTTCTAATTTAGTATTGTAAACACTGTCATTGAAGCTGAAACTTGGAATACATTGTTATTTGTTTTTGATGATTTTTGTGAGTTTCCAAAAGGGTATGGTACTTTTGCCTAATTTAGACAATTTATGATTCCAAGAGACATTATTTAGTTCAAATAGCTTCTTCCGAATTTCATAATTTAATAAATTTACTCTGGCTTTAAGGATGGGTTGCCTGGTTCTAATCCATTTCCTTAGGGCTGTGTTTCTGAGAGTAATGATTTTTTTAATGGATGGTGGAAGTTTACGGACTATTGGCTTAACTAGCTTTGCAGATACTGACTGTTTAATAGCATTTATTATATCTATTTGAAGTATGTCGGCCATCGCGTCAATAGTTTCAGAATCAGATTCTGAGTTCTGAAAGAAGTCAAGATTTTCATGAGATGAAGCACTAAGGAGACGCTTAAACTTCCTCCAATCAGCTTTTGAGTAAAGCAAATATGTTTCAGGTTTAGTAATTTTAACTCTTTTACTGAATTTGAATAAAACGGGGAGATGGTCAGATGAAAGCTCTGCATGAACAACAGGCTCAGAAAAGTTTGTCGCCGAATTTGTAAGAAAGATATCAAGAGTGGACGGTTTACCTTTATAACTAGCCGGGATATAGGTTGAGTCTTTGGGGAATAGAATGGATAATTTCCAAAAATAAAATCGAGATATTTTAAGCAAGTCAGACTTAAACATACTTTTAATGTGCTGGGTTGTCAATGAAGTAATGCAATGATTGTTTAAACATTTGGCTGAAGGACCAGGAAAGTACGCCGAATAAATTTTGATCGATTTATTGGAGTCTGTGCATATTTTTATGGCAATGTTTTCAATAAAATGTGTGTTTAAGCTTTTGATTTGTTCATGCTTTATAGAATTGTGGACAATAATAGCAACACCTCCACCTCTATTAGTTGCACGATCATTTCTATAGAAAAGGTAGTTAGGAATGGATAATTTGTTATTATGCGTTAGCCATATTTCGCTAACAAGCAGATGTGAATTTGATTTTTGCTGAGGAAACTAGTTCATGTCGCTTTGCAATGACGGCACGAGCATTCCATACCATAATATTTATATAATCTACAATATTTTTTACTATAGACATATTTAAGTACTAATTGTGTGATAACATTAAATTGCTCACTCTTATTTGAACATCTTTGGAGTTTGTCCATAAGCTCTGACGTAATAGAGGTTATTTCTTCAAACGAAAATAGATCGGCGGATCCAATGATTGCGTTTTTCGGTTTCTTTTACCGCTAGCACTTTGTACTTGCTTTAGTATTTTTGTTGTGGGCGTAACTGTCGCTGATGTGACCGATGACGCGATCAAATCCTGATTGGGCGAATTGTTGTTGTTGTTGCGATTTTGTGTAGTGGTGCTTGTTGTTGTTGCAGTAACTGCATGCGACGAAACGATCGTTGCAGTAACTGCATGCGACGAAACGATCGTTGCAGTTGCTGAGTGCATTGTTGTTGATGCTGAGTTAGCTGTTGCTGTATAAGATGGGCTTTGTGTGTTGTTTGTTGCAGTTTTTGATACAGTTGTTTCCGGTATTACATCAAAAGGAGTTTGCGGCGAAAGGCACTGCGCACTCCATGGTAGTGAGTGTCTGTTACTTAAGCACAGAGCGGGAGAGCAAGATCTAGCTCTAAGCTCAGGCGAGTTTGTGCTTAGAAGGGGAACATTATTTTTGTTTCTCTGTTCAATTGAGACGAACGAGAAATAAGCGTTTCTCGTTGTCTTTGATGGTGGCTTTTGGCTCTTTTGATGAGCAGAGTTCATATTAGCACTATAGTTTTCACTTTCCACTTGAATAAAAAAACAACGTTTAGAAAAACTTAAAAAGTTAAATACACACATATATTTGAGCGGTAAACACATCTTGGCTGTTTGAATGCTCAACTTCGAATGAACATAATAGAATTAACAAATTTTACCACAATAATTACTTATTGTTTTTAACATAATTGAATTAACAAATTTTACCAAAATAATTAAATATTGTTTTTAACATAATTGAATCAACAAATTTTACAAAAATAATTACATATTGTCGTAACATAATTGAATTACTAAATTTTACCAAAGTAATTAACAAACCCATGTCACCCAGATATGCCAAGAAACTCATAGAGTTGACTTATGTTGACCTTGTTAATCTATTATTTATTATATGCACAAAATGTGTGTTCAATGCAAAAGTATAATAGAGAATGAGATAAAAAATAAAAATGATTCCAATGCAAATTAATAAAGCAAAAACAAAAACTGAAATAATGGAACGATTTAACTTGGAACACAATAGAAATGAAACGATAGAATTTGTTTCAACACTCCTTCTCAAGTTAAATTGCTCTTTACAATTCAATTCAGTTATTTCTACCAAGCATTTTAACAAACTTATTATGTTTATCTTTTTGCAAAATTTTAGTAAAAATATCAGCCACATTGTCATTTGTGTGTATGTAGTTTATAATAATTTCCCTTCTGGCAATGCTTTCTCGAACGTGGTGATATTTAATATCAATGTGCTTCGTGCGCTTATGACGAACTGGATTTACAGCAATTTGTTGTGCGCTCAGGTTGTTACCATTGATGTGTATTGGTTCTTCAGACGAATGACATTCGACTTCACTCAAAAGTCGACGTAGCTTCTTTAGCTGCTGATGACAATGCGATATATTCAGCCTCAGTGCTGCTCATAGCAACTATTGCTTGTTTCTTGGATTCCCAAGAAAAAATCGATCCTCCGTAGAAGAAACCAAAACCGGTGTAAGATTTCCTGTCAAGGCTGTTGCTGGCCCAATCTGCATCGACGTAATCTTGCAAAGGAACATCGGTTTTGCAATAATACAGCTTCAAGTCGATCGTTTTCAATATGTAACGCAAGATGTGTTTTGCACCAGCCTCATGCTCGCTATGTGGATCGGAATTTCGCTGTGCTAGTTTGCTTACAGAATGCATATCTGGTCGCGTAACGAAAGCTAGATACATAAGTGATCCGATGAGCGATTGATAGTCAGTGACATCTACCCTGGTACATTTGTCATCGACACATCCAATGTTAAATCCAGAATACAACGGTTTGATACAGGACGACATATGTTCAAATTGTATTTTTTTAGGAGACATTTTATGTACTGTTTCTGACAAACAGCAACAGTACCACGTTCGCCATGTCGTTACACTTCCATTCCTAAAAAATTATGTAATGGACCAATATCATGAATCTGAAATTTGACAGCTTTAGCTGTATGCAGTATCTGTTATTCTCTTGTACAAACACGGCTCGTTTTGTATTGGGCAAAAACCAAGTTCTTTTCAAACATCATCAAGTGTATTATTCCAAGCTCTACCAGATTGTTTGACCCCATAAATTGCCTTATTTAGCTTTAGCACATGATTCGGATACTTCTTATTGGTGAAATGTTCAGGCTGTTTCATGATGAAGAAGTAGTTTCTTTCAGCAATCGCAAATAAAAGACGAATATTTTCGTAGCGTATTACTGGAGAGAAAGTTTCAATGTAATTCAATCCATATTGTTGAGTGCAACCTTTTGCAACGAGTCTCGACTTAAATCTCTCGGTTGCTCCGTTGTAATCACGCTTAATACGAAATACCCACATCAACCGATTATTTTTGCTTGAGGTGGTGGATCAACTAACGACCAAGTATTGTTGGTAATAAGAGCCCCATATTCACTCTGCATGGATTTCTCCCACTCAAACGAATGTTTGCCAGATAGCGCTTCTTTAACTGAATTTGGTGTTTCGATATCATGACATGCAATAAGATTATTAAGTAGTTGATACTCCTCCTTAGGCCTACCTCGTTGTCCAGTGCGTATAAACTTAGGTCTTCCAGGACCTCTGCGAACTTCATAATTACTTTCTTCTTTAGTAAATTCTACATTACTTTGTGCACCATCTTCTACATTGTCTTCATTAGCAAATTCTGCATTACTTTGTGCATTATCTTCAACATTGTCTTCTTTAGCAGACGAACTACTGTTTTCATCAAAACTCATAAACTGATCCTCAATGTAATCACTGTTATGAGTAATGCTCTCAATGTCTTCTTGCACTACATTTTGCTTCGTTTTGAAATCAAGTATATACTCTGTGAAATCTCTACAATTATTTACAAGTTGAGTGTGTTTAAGCCCACTTTCGACAAATTTTACATCGCGTTTTTCAACAATTGAGATAGTACAGATGGTAAATCATTTTCGTATTTTTGGATCAAGAGTTTTTGCAACCATTCCACACTTCCATCGGAGTAAAACCTTTTGGCAATGCTTGTGAGGGAGATCTATTGCTTATGTAGGTAGCAGTTGCAATAGCTTCAGCCCACAACGGTTCTTCGATATTTGCATGAATCATCATGCTGCGTGCCATTTCAACGAGAGTTCTGTTTGCTCTTTCCGCTACTCCGTTTTGTTGGGGTGTATATGGCACAATAAGTTGCCGGTTAATACCATGTTCTATTAGAAATTTATCAAATTGATTGTTTACGTATTCTTTGCCATTATCACTACGAATGGATTTTATCTTTTTTTGTGTTTGACATTCAACTTAATTTTTGAATATTTTAAATTTCTCAAAAACTTGATCTTTCAAAATCTAACAAAATATTTATCACCGCCAAAAGATTTGACATTAATCGGACCACATACATCTGTATGAACTAATTCTAATAAGTGCTTTGCATCTCGTTCATGTTTTTTAGGAAATGGTAACGCTGAAATTTTATTATACATTTATTTCAAATGTCGCAATTAAGTTCCGTTGAAATGTTCTTTAATTCAACACCATTCATTCATTTTTGACAATTTCATTTAAACTATGAAAATGTAAGTGACCAAAATGATTGTGCCATTTTATTGTTTTTTCTTTTATCGAAAATAAAGCATTTTTTGGTGTATCATTTTATTTGTATATCATTAAAGAGAAATAAATTGTCTATCATTTGCGCTCTTAAAAAAATTGCATTTTCTTTTGTTTTTACGATGACCTTGCTTTCTTTAAACGTGAGTGAATGTCCATAGCTCATTGCTTTGCTTACAGAAAAGAAATTCATTTCGAGAGAAGGAACATACAATACATTTCTTAATTATATTTTGCAATCACTGGTTCTTATTCTAACTGTTCCTTTACCAGGCGATTCAATATAATTATTAGCGGCCAACATAATCTTTTCCACTTTTGGAACAAAAAACACAAAAAGATCTTTATCGCAACACATATGCGACGTCGCTCCGCTATCAACACACCATGTCCCCCCTGCAAAATGTTTACTTTGAGTTACTGCGTAAATAGCGTACGAAATTTTTTCTTTGCTCTGCTCTTCTTCTTGTTGTTGTTTCACTTCTACTTTACATTGCTCTGCTTTGTGTCCCCGTATACCACACTTAAAACACTGGCCAAAGAAATTCTTGTTAGGTTGTTTGCGATTTCTACTCTTCTTCGTTTTTACATAAAAAGCCCGTTGCTTTCCTTCTTGTTCGTACTTTTGTTCTTTTCTAGATGCTTCTTCTAACAATTTTGTTTTTAGCAATTCGAGTGAAGGCAAAGAGTCTCTTGTTTCCATGGCAACAACAAAATGCTCATAATCATCGCTCAGACTTGACAACAGAATTATAACTTTCAATTCATCATTCAGCTCAATATTTACCTCTGCCAATTTTTCCACCAATTCGACAAACGAATTTATATATTGCGACATACTGCAATCATCTGTTTTACTCAAACTTAACAGTTGTTTGTATAATAGCACTTTTCTGATAGGACCACTTGGCATATGTACTTTAGGCAGCCTGAACCATGCATCAGAGGATGCTTGACAATTCTTCACATACCCCAACTGAGACGGCTTTACACTTAGAGCGATCGTGGCCAAAGCCTTTTGATCCAAGTTTGTCCAATTCATTCCATCTGTGATGCTTTCTTCCTTGACATCACCAGACACCACTTCCCACAGCTCTGAGTGGACAAGGATGCTACGCATTTGGATGCTCCACGTGCCATTGTTGCTCTCATCCAACTTGTCAAAGTTATACAACGAACTCATGCTTAATTTTCACTTATTTAATCACTGCCGCAAGCTGTTGCCTGAGCCCATAACCTGTTAATTTATCATTTATTATATGCACAAAATGTGTGTTCAATACAAAAGTATAAAAGAGAATGAGATAAGAAATAAAAATGATTCCAATGCAAATTAATAAAGCAAAAACAAAAACTGAAATAATGGAACGATTTAACTTGGAAAACAATAGAAATGAAACGATAGAATTTGTTTCAACAGACCTTATAGAATCTTGGTATCTTGACAACTTATATTTACAGCATTAATGTTGTCAAACTGTTCCTGGAGCTTCAGGAGGTCTGGGTGATTCTCCTGGAGTCCGAAATGTGGTAACTGTCGGGTCTGGTGCTAAGGGTCTAAATCCTCTTGACTATTTCCTCAACATAGAGGGGTATCAAATTATTTCCAAGCCATCTGTTTGATTTTACTAGCACCCTTTCTCCTACTACAAACTTCCTGTTCTGCCTATTCTCATTATGAAACGCAAGTCCCTTTTCCTGTGCGGGCCTGAGCCACGTTGCTATTTGGTCACTTTTAATCATTGAGCGGAAAGTATCGATCGGCTTCACCCCCCTGTCTCAGTGTGAATTCATCTATTATACTCGATTGTAGCTAACAAGATTAGTTCTTCCACATCGTCTGATCTCTTATCAAGCTTAAGACATCTTGATATCTGAATCAATGTGCTATGAAAACGTTTTACCTGTCCGTTGGACGTACTGTGTAGTGGTGGGGCATTCACGACTTCGATATTAATGTGGTTTTTCCAAATTGCACTAAAGCTATTGGAGTTGAGTGACTTTTCATTGTCGCAGAAAATTGTCTCTGTCCGTGAAAATAAGTTGAGCAGTTGAAGTAGTTTTGGTTTAACATCTACTATTGTTCTAGACTCTATTAATTGTACTATGGCAAATTTGGAGAATTTATCAATACAGGTGATAAACTGTAGAGAATATATCTATGTGAAGTATTTGCTCATAATGTGTTGGACTCGGTGATTCTGATATTCTCTGCTTCATAGGGTGTCGATCATACTTTGCCTGAGAACAAACACGACAATTAGTTGCCCATTGTCTCGCTTTCTTTTCCATTTTCCGATTATGATCTGTTGCAATAATCTCACTTTGTTCATTTAAGTCGAATATGTCCGTTACAATTCTTTCCGTATGTTAAAATGTGACTGTTGGGAAAAGTTCAACCAATCCACGCTGGAACTGTGCTAATGTTGGCAAATCGCAATAACTTGCATTGACAACGTCGGCATTAACTGCTTCTTCAAAGTGTTTTATTAAATCCTCCTTAGTATGGAATGAGATTAGGTACCTTACTTTTCCCAAAGACAATAGAGGTTTTTTTCCCGCGTTGCTAAACCCTTTTCTAATACAATTTAATTTCGGAAGCAGTTTGCTGGCTTGCGTGTTGTTTCAATTGTGTTGATTACTGATTCTTTGCTTTGAACCGATTCGATGCTTGCATTCGCAGCGACTTCATTCTCCTTTCCGGGTTTATAGATGAGCTTTGCATTGGACTCATCGATGGATTTAAATGTAATGGTTAGGCTAAGGCCTTTGAGCACTGCGACCAACTTGGTCTATTGTGCGCCCCTTCGTACTTAAATATTTAGTAAACCGAGGAATCGAACCAGAAGGTCTTCATCTTATAATAGGTATGCACGTAGGATTTTGTGTCTCCTGTGGCCTAGTACATCACAGTTGGTGATTAGGTCCATAGACTCTTCCTCATCACCGCAGATTCTGCAAATACTTATGCTAGATATTTTTATTTTATGTAAGTGTTTATTGCAGGCGAAGTGGCTTATTAGTGCTCCGGAGAGTAATCTAAGACTCTTTTTATTTAGTGTGAGAGTGATGTTTGCTCTTTTGGCATCAAAGCTCAGGAATTTTTTGGAGTGATTGAGACCGTCAATGTTAGTTACTCCAGTATTGTCTAATTTTTTGTTGGATCCATTTTTTAGTTTCCTGTTTTTATTGAAGTCAAAGAAGGGGATTGGGCCAATAAATATCCCTTCGGCTCCTTTTTTTCGTTACCTTCGTGTCCTTCATGTCCTGGCACCCAGATCAGAGAAACCTGATTGTGGATAGCCAGTTTCTTGAATGCATTGTTACACTTTATGAGGACTTTTGATGTGAATGTGTAGCTTTTTAGGGCTTTGAGGACTGATTGACTGTCAGAGAGAATTTTGATTTTGACTCTTTTGAGTCCTCTTTTGGATAGGATTTCCACTGTTTCCATTATAGCATAGAGCTCCGCATGGAAAATTGTGGTTTCTGCTCTTAGTGCTATTGATTTGTGTGCTCTAGGGCCCCCTATTCCTGCTGCTACACCCTGAAGCGTTTTGGATCCATCTGTATACCATTTTTGCGAATCATCGTGTAACCATGTTGGGCTACCGATCCACTCCTCCCTTGATGGGAAAGTGACATTGTACCTCTTGGTGAAATCTAGGTGTCCAGTATGATTTCCTGGTTTGAATTTTTCTTTCCTATGGATTGAAAGCGCTTACATTACAGCTTCCTCTTGTATCGCTATGTGTAACGGTGGTAAATTTAGCAACGCTTCCATGCCAGCAGTTGGGGTAGTTTTCATAGCCCCTGTAATGCTAGCCTTTGTAATTTACACAGTTTTGATATGGCTACCTTTAAGGGTACCTCTGTCTCATTTATTTTAAATGTTGGAACGTTAAACGCCTTTTTTCTGGTGAATGGGACAATAGTGGTTTTGGTATGGATTATTGATAACCCCTCTTTCCTGCACCACTCCCATGTTGTATTTAAGGCATCCTACATCAAGTCCCTAATAGTCCTTTCATGGCTGCCTGTGATTATTATAGATATATCATCTGCATATCCGATTGTTTTGTACCCTTTATTGTTAAGGATCTGTACTAGGTTGTCAGCTAGTAAGGACCATAGCAGTGGTGATAATACTCCCCCTCTGGACATCCCTTTCTTGCTGTAACACTCAGGTTGACTTGCCCCAACGAGGCTGTAATTATTCTTTGGCTTAGCTGGATCTGCTCCTGTATTGGAGAGTGCCAGTTCTATTGCTTGAAAGTTCGCGTTATCGAAAGCACCCTCAATGTCCATAAATGCACAAAGGGCTACTTCCTTTCGGTGTAATGCCTTTTCTATACCGCGAACGATTGAGTGAACTGTAGATTTCCCTTTTTGATAAGCATATTGTGATTTGTGTAGTGGAGTATACGAAAGTACCTCCTCTCTTAGGTGGCAGTCCAATATCTTTTCCATGGTTTTCAACATGAAGGACATTAGACTGATTGGTAGGATTTGGGTGATTCAGGAAGATTGTTGCCTCCCTTTGGTACGAACATAACCTTGATATCACTCCAAATCTTTGGAACATATCCCAATATTAAACTTGATCTGAAGATTTGAACCAAAATAAGTATTAATCTCCTAGTGCCCTTGGAAAGCAGAGCTGGAAATATACCATCAGGTCCGGGTGATTTGTAGAGTTTAAACGAGTTAATTACCCATTCTACCATTTCGAAATTTACTATTCTATAGATAGTAGAGTTTCTTGCCCTCTAGTGATTGTACGCTGACACCCCTTGATCGTTATCGCTGGTTGTGTTAAGCCAACATTCCGGGAAATGCGTTTTGAGGAGAAGCTATAGTGTACCCTCAAAAGTGTTTTGTGAAAGTACCATTCGGTGCCTTTAATGTGCCAATAGGGTTAGTTACCCCTTTGGATAATGACTCATCGATGAAGGTCTTCCATCTTTTAATTTTTGCGTTTAGATTCCTATCGGAAACCGCAAAGGTCAATAGTTGGTAATCGGTAAATACATCTATTCTTGGAACGCCATATAAGTAGTTCCTGTGTGTCTTCAGTGCCCAAACAATGGACAACAGCTCCGTTTTGTTAGTGGCAAAATTGTCCTCACCACTGGACAGAGTACGAGAAATCACATATATGGGCTTGCCTTCCTGGGACAAAACGGCACCGATCGCCTGTAAGGATGCGTCTGTAGTTAACTCGAACTTCTTCTTAAAATCTGGATAAGTTAGTGTAACGTCTTCTAAAACTAGTATTTGCTTTAGTTTATTAAAGGCCAGTATTTGTTAAATCGTTAACACTACCTTTATCTTCTTCGATTGTGCGGCAGTAGCTCCACCATGCTCCCCCCTGAGGATGCTTGACAGTGGATTTATTATCTTTGCGAAATCCTTAATAAATTATCTGTAGTATCCGGCTAAGCCCAAGGATGATCTTAATCCACTTAGATTGATTGGCTCAAGAAAATTGCGTATTGCATCAACCCTGTTTGGACACGTCTTTATTCCTCCTTTAGAGCCCAAGTATTCCACTTCTGACCTAAAGAATTTTGATTTCTCTACAGATACCCTCATATTGGCTGCTAGGAGACTTTTTATAATCGCCTCTATATGTTGGAGATGCTCGTAAGAAGTGTTGGAGAATATTAATACATCATCAATATAAACGAAGCAAAATTTCCCTATGTGCTCCCAAATAACATCGTCAATTGCTCTCTGGAAGATCCCAGGAGCATTCTTCAAGCCGAAAGGTAACCGACAGAACTCGTATTTACCTCCTCAAACAGAGAAAGCCGCCTTCTCCCGGTCCCGTTCAGCAAGTTCAATTTGATGGAAGCCAGCCTTCAGATATAGGGTTGTAAAGAATTTAGAATCCCTCAGGTTCGACAGTCCTCATTCAATTTCCTGAAATCTATAACGAGTCTCTTTTTCTTAACGCCATTCTCATCAACACCCTTTTTGTCAACCACCCAGATGGGATTATTGTAAGGTGACCGTGAAGGTTGAATAATGTCATTAGCAAGTAAGTCTTTCACCACCTTCCTAACAAAATCCGCCACACCTAATGGGTAAGGATAGAATTTGGCATAAACTGGTTCTTCATCCTTTGTGCGTATTGTAGCAACTACCTTCGTATTGTAGGGCAAAGCCTCATTTGAATCTGCAACAACACGGGACACTCTGTTAATTATTTCAGAAAAAGTTGCTTTAGCGTTACTCGGCTTAAAGATAACTCTCATTACCCTCAAGAATATGAATGTGCTCTACCCCAGAATCATGTTCCATTATTTTGTCTCTTAAGTAAATGGGGGTTTGGACTTTATTTAACAAATCTAGTCCAATAATACCATCGAAGGATATCAAGTTTGGTAAAATAAAGAAATTAGTTGTTACGCCCAATAGTTAACTTTGCACTTTTTCACTTGTTTACTATCTCAGTAACCCCGTGAATGGACTTAACCGGGAAGCTGCTGTCGACTAGTTTTACTCATCTCAATGCTGTCAACGGCTGGATGTAATTCTTTGAAGTGCCAGTGTCGATAAGTAACCTTAATTCTTTCGTCCCTAACGTCCTGGAGATCCAGAGTAATGGGATTTTCCCCTAAAAAAATTATGTCCTGACATTCAATGCATCCTCAGCCAGAGGTTCGTACACCAGATATTCTGGTGAATCCTCCTTGTTCTTGTTCTAAATGATTTACACGATTATATCTAAAGGGTTGCCTATCCGAGGTCACCGGGCGTTTCTGAGCCTTTCCTTGAGGTTGAGGTATCGGAGTGTTCTGATACCTGATAGGTAAATCGTCTAACGGTTCTGATCGGGGCTGACTTTTCCATCCTATGCTTGGTGAAATTGTCCGGGACTTCACCATAATTGGTTTCTACCACGATTTTGATGAAATTGTCCCGGGCTTGGTGAGTGGTTAAATGCATTACCTGATCTCTGGGCAACATAATATGGGCTTCCCTGATTGTCAGTTTGATTTGTTGAGGATGTATGAGGGTCTTTCTTCTTATTTGCCTCTATCGCCCTATTTGCGAAGACGGTAGCAAACATGTACCTTTCGTGATTTACATCCACCTCCTGTGCAAGGGCAAGAGCTGTTGGTAAATCATCTGGCCATGATGCGAACAATATTTCACACGGAGGTTTCCTTACCCCGAAACTAAAATTCTCAAAGCGACGTATGTCCCATATTTACCTGAAAATTCGGGCAGAGACTTTACTACATCAAGGGACTCGTCACTTCTTCTGCTGCCTGGCAAGATTTTCACTTCTATTTTACAACAGAGGTACTTACTAACAGGCTGGACACCTCTGTCCTAATCTTTTCTAATTCCCTTTCGAATTCTGTCCTTTGTTGCCGTAGGGCAGCAGTCACCACCACTTGAACAATCTCAGAAACCGACTTGTTCCCCTCCATGTCCTGTCTTATATCCTGTAAATCAAAGTTCTCAATCTTTGGTACAACTGAAGCCTCTGGTTCCTGATTTAGATTACTCATAAGTCAATTACGAAGCTCTTTTATCTGGAAGACACAATATCAATTACTTTATTCTTTTATTAAATATAATATCCTATTCTTGTAATATCTCACCACGGCTTCATTATATCTTTACTATTAAATGAAAATAATATTATAAAAAAATTATTATAAAAAGCAATACCAAACGCTGTTGATACAAAATTAATTTTCACAATTGTCTGAATATAATTTGGTTAGTACATATAAAAATAATATGAATCACAATACAATACAATAATATATAATGCAGCCTAAATCTTTCTGCTGTACTATACTGGGTGCTGCGCCTTATCTCTCCACTAAGTATTTCATCGTGCCTCGTTATATATATACCTGAAAGGCCCATGGAGTCTCTGTTGCCCTTACTCTGAGATCGTTTCGGTTTACGAATGTTGTCTCATCCGCAAAGGTGACTAAGTAAGTTCCCCTTTTGAGTAGCGTTGTTTTATTTACCAGAGTCTTCGAGGTCATGTTATCATTGATTATGATCATGCCATCCCCAAATTCCTGCATTGCGTCAAGTTGACCGCTGGTTGTCCTGCAATGCGCGAGAATTCGAGAGGCCAGTTGCTGGGCACAAGTTGTGACATCAAGCCACCTGCAGAATAGCGTTCTTGCTCCCTTACATTGTTTTATAGGGAAGTTCTCTCTGCCGCAGACTGCGACGGTATTATCGATTATCGACAGCACCTTGTTGTCTACCGGAAGAAAAGTCATTTTGCTACAAACTAGCTTAGGTCTAGGATAATAATGAGAAAGTGAATTAAATTATTGTCGTGGAGGACCTTAAATTTGGCAACTAACATAATATCTGTAACTGACAAATTGTTGAGGGACTCTTTGCCTGCAAGTGCATTCACCTCCAATTTATCCGGTGTCCCCACTATGACCTTGAGTGTAGTTCCCAAGACATTTAGACTACGCGTGCGTCTCGGCAGGCTGATTATTGTCCGAAATAGTTTATCGATTTGGGTCAGGTCAGCTGTCAGCAGTTTCTTCATGTGATTCTGAGGGAATAGTTCCAACGCAGGGTAGGTCTCGTCCAATGTCTTCACATATGTTGTCAAGTTCGTTGTGTGTCTGAGGTATCCATAAGATTCCCACAGGACAACGTCACCGTCCGTTATCGGTACGTAGTCAGAGTGCGTAAAGTTAATTCTGTTGGCGTCAGTCACGTTGTCACTAGTCCAAGTATTAGTAATCAAAAAATAGAGAAGTTTACTCAAGAATATTAGTTACACTACCGCTTGTTGCCTAACGAAGATTATCTTTATGAACTATTCGGCCATTTATCTTGACCGTGCAACCTAGGTCCTCTTGAATAACACTGTTTTCTTCTCTCAGCTTTGTCCTTACGGAATGTGGACCTCGTGTAGTGACTGAACTCGATTATCATCACTTCTATTTTATTTTATTGTTTGTTTATTGATTTGTAAGTTTTTTGTTACAGCGCAAATGATTTTATTTTTTTTGTTTCCATTTGGATGTGCTTTCAGTTTATATTTGTTAATACATAAGTAAATGTGCTGTAAGTTCACTATATTTGTTATTACATAAGTAATTGTGTTATAAGTGCAATTTGTTGAGTTTTGTTGTATCGTTGTGTTATTGATCTCTTAAGTTTTCGAGCGTTCGTATGCAAGTGAGTCCATCTTCGTCTCCTCACTTGTACGAAACCCACTTTCCTACATTTCATCTGACACAACCTTGCCATATTGTTGTTCCCAAACACAAACCATCGGTGTAAAGGGGTGTTAACTTATTTCCCAAGCACCGTTTTAATTTCAACAATACCCTGTCGCCAATGTTGTAACTACGAGCCACTTTACCTTTATTTAGATTACTTTGAGTATTCTCTTAGGCATGCTGTATCTTCCCTAGTGTCCCTCTTGTCTCTTCCTCTATAGAGCGGAGAGCATCCATTGGATTTTTGTCGATTACCAAATGGATGGTCCTGTTATACTCTATGGTGGCTAAGAGTATGAAGTGTCCTCCACCCCCTTTTCCAATTACAAACACCTGATCATTGGATGTGCTATGCAGTAGAGGTGCGTTAACAATGTTTATATTAAAATGATATCTTAGACATGACTTAATAGTGTTGGAATTTAGGGATTTCTCGTTGTCGCAATATATTGTCTTATTTCCAGAGAAAATATTCAACAATTGTAGGACACATAGTTTTATGTCAATTATGGTGCGCGTGGGTATTAACTGCACTACCGTAAATTTCAAGAATTTATCGATACATGTCAATAAGTATTTGGAAGTTGTGGAGTAAATATCAATATGAAGGATCTCCCCTGGCACCTGCTTAATCGGGTGTCTATCCCTAGAGCGGATCCTACAGTTAGCTGCCACCTCCTTGACGTTCTTCTCCATTTTGGGAAAGAAATAGTCATTAAGTATTTGCTTAACGTTCTTCGGCGAGGCCCTGCGAGCCCTATTATGTTCATGGTTTATGATCTCCATTTGTTCGTTGGTGTCCAAAATGTCTATCACAAAACTTGTTGTGTGACGGAAGGCTGTAGTCGGGAATAGGGTTACCAGCTCATGCTGGATTTTCGCTATTACGGGTAGCTCGCAGTAAATGGCAATGACTACATCGGAATTTACTACATCCAATAGCATCTTGAAAATAGTATCATTGTCGGGGAACAACAGATGATGACGTGTCTTGTTACCAAACACTCTTCTTTAGATGGGTACTGACCATGTTCCAGGATAATTTGGTTTTTGTAGATATTTAATGACTTTATCACAGACTTTACGGTATAGGTCAGTGATTCTTAACTATGGATTGTTGCCCTATCCGATTCATGTTCTGTCTCCTAGGAGTTAATAAATTGACGGGACAATGCATCTGCCACCAGATTATCTTTCCCGGGGTTATAGTGCAAATTTGCATTATATCCCTCAATAAAAGCCTTCCACCGAATTATCTTTGGATTACGGTTTCGATCAGATACTGCAAAGGTAAGGGGCTGATGGTCAGTGAACATATTCAATTCTCTAACGCCGTACAGATAATGTCTGAGGGTCTTTAAATCCCAAAGTCCGCGAAATCATTATGATTGGCTTGCCGCCCTAATACAGCTACCAGCGCATGTGAGGACGCGTCAGTGGTGAGGTCGAATGCCTTTTTGTGGTCTGGGTAGGTTAACATAACGTCCTCTGATATCAAGAGTTGCTTGAGTTTGTTAAAGATATTTACTTGATCAAAGGCTACCTTGACTGAGAAGCAGACACACGGCCTAGCTCTCCCCTAAGGATGCTGGCAATTGACTTCGCGATCTTCGCATGGTCACGAATGAAACAACGAAAATATCCTGTCATACCAAGAAAAGACCGGACACCTCTCAAGGTTGTGGGCTGAGGGAATACAGAACGTATTGCTTCGAACTTTTTGGGACATGTTTTAATTCCGTTTCCTAAAACAATGAACCACAGGTACGCAGCTTCAGTTTTAAAAAAACTTTGACTTTTCAACTGATCCCCTCATATTTGCATTTAGCCGACTTTTAAATACCGCTTCGACATGGGCTAAGTGTTCAGATGGATTCTTCGAGAATATTATGACATCATCAATATATACGAAACAATACGCACCAATATGTTCCCTGATAACGTCATCAAAGGCGCGCTGAAAGATACCAGGCTCATTTTTCAAACCAAAAATATGACGACAGAACTCGTACTTCCCATTACAGACAGAAAAAGCTGTCTTCTCCTGGTCCCGCTCTACAAGCTCAATTTGGTGAAACCCTGACTTAAGATCCAGGGTCGTTAAAAGGGTTGAACTGCCCAGTTTTTTTAGGATCACCCCCACATTCGGGATTGGGTAGGTGTCGTCAATGGTTTTGCTATTCAGCTTCCTAAAATCTATGACAAGCATCTTCTTTTTTACTCCATTCCATATCCTTTTTATCTGTTACCCATATTGGATTGTTATATTATCCCTCTAACAAATCCTGGTGTGGACCAGTAACTTTAACTCCTGCTCCTTTGTGTCTTTGATATCCAGGGGCAGGAGTGACTTACCCCTAAAAAATTAATTGAATCAGTAACCTCGTAGTCCTCCAAATCCTCTACTGTTGATTCGGCTGCATCGTCGCCCTCCTGTTGGCTGAGGTGGTTGCGTGACATTTTGAAGGGAAGCCATTTCCCCTTGGTCTGAGATTTGTAGGCTGTGGCCCATGGTGAAGTCCACTTCCATTGGTTCCGGGCATTATTGGTTACTGTTATGAGGACCGTAGTGGTCTTGATTGGACTTGACGGAAATTGCCACTTCCGTTCCTTTGCTGGCCGTTCCTGCCATTCCAATTTCCTGTTTGTTGACCGTTCCAATTTCCTGTTTGATTATAGTTTCTATTTTGTCTAACAAAATATGGATTATTTTGCGTGGCTGGGCCATCTGTAATATTTCTATCAGGGGAATCGCTTTTCTTATTTCTTTGATTTGATTTTCTTGCCACCTCAGTTGCCGTATTTGCAAAGCTAGTGGCAAACACGTATCGTTCGTGGTTTGCATCTACTCCTTGTGCGAGAGCTAGAGCGGTTGGCAAATCCTTGGGCTGTGCCGCAAATAGCACATCACATAGGGGTTTCCTAAGACCTGAAAAGAATACCCTAAGGGCATGGGCCTTATACTTCGCGTTTATTGTTTCGGCGATTTCTGTATTGTAACTCATTCTGGTTTTATTTGCTAGGGCCGACAACTTCTTTTCTATCTCGTCATAGAAATCAAACACATTAGAAGAGCTCTGTCTTAACGTTGATAATTCCTGCTCTATCAAGTAAATCTGTCTCTTATCCGAATATGTAAAATCAAGACGGGCTATGATAGCATCAAAATTTAACACCGTGTTGAATGAAGAGAGGAGTGCATCGGCATTACCACTTATTCTATTACGAATAATAGTAACAGCTTGGTAGTGCCTTGAACTACCGTCATAATCTCTAAATGGTTCATATACGTTATGCGCAGCTTCGCCCCAAGACAAATCAGTATTTGGTTGACCAGATTATCGAACAAATAATATTTTAAAAAGTTAAAAGACGAATCACTCAATTTTTTGTATTTGTTTCTTTTACAAATCGAGTTACTATTATCCGCCCGTTATAAGAGTCCATGAACTATCGTTGTCCAAACCAAGTTGTAAGGCCGAATCTTGAATTGCATGTTATATCTCTAATTTATCTCAAGTTGTCCTTGTGGATCACCCTCCCTTTTATGAGGACCGTAGTTCCCAGATCTGCTTGAATCTTTTGTTCTTCACACAGGGGGGTGAGTTTGTTGCCAAGTCGTCTATTACGCTTTACCATTACTCGTTCTCCTACGTCGAATACCCTATTCTCTCTGGAGGGATTATTTCGTTCTAACTGTGCCTTCATAAGAATACATTTTATTGTCTCCCTAAGCTCCGGAGAGTCGGTGTTGATTATGTCTACTATTCTTCTACTGGTTACTGAATGAAACGTTTTATTATATGCTACCGTAGCCAACATAACTAGTTTGACTCTAACTTGAGGCACCTATCGATTTCTATGAGTGTACTGTGAAACCGCTCGACTTGTCCATTGGATGTACTGTGCAGAGGGGCCGCATTTACAACATCGACATTTAGGTTGTTCCTTAGCAAAATCGCAATATACAGTCTTGGATTTACTGAAAAAGTTCATTAAGTGAACAATGGGGATTTTCACGTCAAGTATCGTTCGTGACTGTATCGGTTGGTCAATGGCAAATTTAGAAAATTTGTCGATGCAGGTAAGAAAATGTTTTTGGGTCGTAGAGAATATATCGATGTGAAGAAACTCCCCATCATAGGATGGTACAGGTATCACCCCAAGTTCTTGCCTTTTAGGATGTCTATCATATACATTGTTTATATGACGCTCAAATCGTTTCTGCGTGGTTCGATATAACGAATATCGATTTTTGTGTTTATGTTCACATGAGGCATCCGACATCAGTTTGACAAATTCATGCATATCATAAAATAAAATGTGATTTTCTCAACAGAATAAGTTATTTTTTAAAATCACATTGAATAAAATAACATATAAATGTAACATACTTACCTTGATTTTTAATAACATTCTACAATGATTATTCAGTATATAAATCACAAATTATTAAAAAAAAAGTTAAAATAAAGCAAAATAGTTCTACCACATGGCAACCCTAATGCAACAACATTCTGAATTTCAAATCGAAATGACATTTCTAAGTGTATACATGACACTGGAAATCGATTTACAAAACTGGAATCGATTCTCATATGCTGTTTTCGTCAAATCGATTCTTGCCTGAAATTCGATTTGAAAAAGTGTTTATACATAAGGTTTTCGTTATATCGAACCTCGCAGAATCGATGTGTATGTGCGCGATTGTGTTCTGAGATAACTATTTCCTGTTGTTCCTCTTTGTTGACGACGTCTAGTACCAATTTTGTACAGTGCCAAAATGTGGTTGATGGGAAAGATCGCACTAACTCGTGTGGAATTTTGGCTAATACTGGCAATTCGCAATATATTGCGTTTGCTACATTGCGGTTCACAGCTGCCTTGACCTCATCAAGAAGATTATTACGGTTTACAAAAGATATTAAGTGTCCTGTTTTTGAACAAAAAATATAAAATTTCACTTCAACGGAAACCGGTCCGGTTCCAAAATGATTTGGTTTCGATAGCAATTGACAGGTTTGTTAGTTGATTCAATGGTGTAAGTTGTTGACACTTCACTATTTACCGTGGCTTCATCACTACAAGTCTCCACTTCGATAGTGTGGATGTTCTGTCATGACAGTGCATCAGACAGAAGTTTTCCTGTCAGGTTTATAAAATAATTGAGCATTGTGTTCGTCGATGCAGGCCTTCCAATGCCTTATCTTAGCATTTGGGTTCCGGTCTGAAACCCAAACGTAAGTGGTTGGTGCTCCGTGTAAATGCTTAAATTCCTAACCCCAGAAAGGTAGTTTCTAAGGTTCTTTAAAGCCCACACTATTGCTAGCAATTCCCGCTCATGTTGCAAAATTTAACTCTCTGCCTTTCAATATCCTTGAGATCATCGTAATGGGTTTCCCATTATGAGACAAGACTGTACCTATGCCAAAAGACGAAGCATTGGTCATTTAACTGAATGGCTTTTGATAATCTGGATAGAGCAGTAGTGCATCCTCGGATGCAAGAGTTTGCCTGAGTTTGTTGAATGCGTGAAGTTGCTTTGGGGTGAGCTCGACCGCGATTCTTTTAGATTTAGTCGCGCTAATACTCCCATTATCTCCCTTCAATATATCCGTTAAGGGTTTTGCTATCGTTGCGAAATCCTTAATGAAGCAACAATAATAGGTTGTCAGACCCAAAAAGGACCTGACATTGAACAAAGTGGTTGGTTTTGTATAATTTTGGATCGGGAGTAGTTTTAATACCGTTTCGGGATACGACACAACCTAAATATTCCACCCCTTTTTAAAAAAATAAGATTTTTCGTATGATACCTGTTTGAGTCAGCCGACGAAGAGAGCTGCATCCAATCAAAGTGCAGATAAATGTATTGTAAATGCAAAGAGAGATAAGCTTGTTTTTCTTGCATGTTTTCTTTTGTAATGAAATTCTCTTTTGTTTTTATGGCTTATGTTATGTTATTTTTATCATTCTGTAACAACCAACAAAACTAATCGCACGCATATTGAAAAGATATAAGGCAAAATTAAAACCAAATGAACTTAAACTAAAACTTGTGTCGCTTTTATTTAAAAAGATTAATAAGGTAGCACAAACCAGTGCCACCTCAAACATTACCCTCATATTAGCTTCATAGAGCTATTTCAAATCCCATGTAAAGTGGATAATGTGAGCATATAATTACATCATCGACGTAGACAAAGCACGATTTATCTATTTGTTCTCTAAGAACGTCATCGATTGCCCTTTGAAAAATGTGTGGAGCGTTCTTCAGGACAAATGGAAGTCTACAAAACTCATATTTGCCATTAGCTACTGAAAAAGGCGTTTTTAGGGTACCGTACCCAAAGGGAGCTAACGGGACCCTATTACTAAGCTTACACTGTCCATCCGTCTATCTCATGAACAGTAATAGGTAGAGAGTTGAAATTTTCACAGTGTGTGAAATTCACTTGTGTGTAGAACGACAAATACTAAAAATACATATTTTTAGAAGCATTGTTTTTTAATTTAACCTTTTGTTTATCAATTTTTTTTTTTTAGTATTCTTTTAAGCTGATAATTGTAGTATACTTTTAGGCTGTTAAATATACACATAATTTAATATTTTAAGCAAAAAATCTTGCACGATGGTACGGAACCCTCCGCCTGCGAGTCCGACTCACACGTGGCTTATTTTTTCTTTGTCTTTTTCATCAAACAATATCTAATGGAAACCTGATTTTAGGGCAATAGTGGTGAAATATTTGGATTTATTCAAATTTGACATGATGACTGTTATGTTTGGGATTGGATACCTGTCATCTATCGTCTTTTCGTTAATCTTCCTGAAATCTATAACTAGACGTTTCTTCTTATTGCCTAGTTCGTCGGTGCCTTTCTTATCTACGATTATATGGGATTGTTATAAGGCGATCTTGATGGTCTAATTATATTTTTCTTTTTTTTTTATTTTTTTTTTTATGTTTATTTAGATATGATAATTATAATATTAGAACAGAAAAAAATAAAATATACTACTTATAAATATACTTACAGACAGTCTCTACAACGAGCTCTCTACTACACTATATATGTTATTTACAATTAATTTTTTGATGATAAGTAATAAAGTGAATCTAATTATACCATTCCTAAGTAGGGCACTTATTTCTTGGCTTACGAATCAAGGTCAAGGCCACCTATTCCGTCAAACGTCAAAAGATCCGTGAGTATACAAAATGTCGTACCTGTGCCGAAAAAATCGACAAAACACTTTCTATTTACATTATTAACACCATGGATTGATCTCACAAAGAAAGGTTTTTCTTAGGAGCCCCCGTGTCTAGTAGTAATCTGACGGTTCTCCCTGCAATCGTACTTTCTATGAACGGGAGTCGTATCTAAAAAATACATCTGATCGCAGTGTACTATTTCATCACTTATGTTTGCTACCTCTGCCTCCGCTTCAGACTGATATTCATATCTTCTCTCTCTAGGTGTGGGATTTTCCTGTGATACATGGTTGATCCTTTGGTGCTTGGGACCGGTATACTTAGCAGAACCACTACTAACTCGTTTACCTGCCTGACCCTGGTTACCTTGAGACCTTGTAGAAATTTTATAGTTGGACGGGTTATTGGAAACTGAATTATGATGAATGCGTAAAGACTGGTCAACTTCCATGGGTTGCACTGGCTCTTGTCCTTGTGGGCCTCTGTTGTTAGTTCCCCGTTGTCTGTTACAAAATGTATTTTTAAGCTGGGGAGTATTGTATCCCTGTGCCTCCCTTGCTGGGTTTCTGTTCCTTATTCTGTTGTCTCTGTTCATGTTTTAAAAATTGTCTTCCAGATATCTAGCGTGATTATTAGCGAAGGTGGCTGATGGTTAGATTCTACTTCTTGGGCTAATGCTAAGGCAGAGGGCAAATCACTTGGTCTTGCTGTAAAAAGCACGTTACTTAGGGTCTTTTTTTGTACCTAACACAAAGATGCGCAATGCGTCCATTCTATATAGTTCTATTATAGGACATGATTGTTTTGTTTGTGAGGAGAGTACGTTTTTTTTTTTCTATTTCGTCGTAATATTGCAAGAGCGTGATATTCCATTGTCGATAGCATCATGTCCGCTTGGCCCCTGATCTTTGTTCTTAAAATTGCTACCGCTAGATAATGTTTCGAACTTCCCTCGAATCCCTCGAATAATTTGAATGAAATATGTGTCAAGTAATTCGTCTCACTCTATATGTCTCTAGTTATATCCGGTGTCGCTATATTAATATTGTTTATTTTTTGTGTCAAGTAATTCGTCTCACTCTATATGTCTCTAGTTATATCCGGTGTCGCTATATTAATATTGTTTATTTTTTGTTTTAGTACTTTCATTTTCTTTTCGAAACCTTCCCTTTGTAAGGCATGGGCTTCATCCACCATTACCTTTACCTGTGCCCGGTCTAAGACCATTTCTGTTCTAATTCTAACTCACTGTCACTCATGAAGGATATGAGACACACATACGCTTCTATAATTTTGAACAATAATTTTTCATCTTTTCTTTTATTGATGTTGTAAACTTTATTTAAAGAGAGAAAAAAAAATTAATATTTCTATAAGTTTGTTCTTTGTAGTATAGGGTATAAATCGGTTGTTCAAACTTAAAGAAACATCAAAAATTTTTCTTCTAACTGTTTGGACAACTATTTCAGTTTACTACTAAAAGGTATGGGACACACATTAGATTAGATTAGATTGAGGAAACGGCGGGAATCAGAATACACCTCGTCACCGCGGCCACTAATGGACCTATTGTGACAACCCTCTAGAATATTTCTCGGAGATAGACCTGCGATATCGATTGGTTCCAGGCATTGGAATCCCAGACCCTCACAGTGGGATGGCACGTGCTCTGCTGTTTTCTCCTATTTATTGCATAGTCTACAGTTATTATTGTTTGTAATACGCATATTGCGTAGGTGCTTCAGAACCTTGCAATGACCTGTTAAGAATCCCGAAACTAACCGTATGCCTCTCCGTGTGAGTCCCAGTATTTCTCGTGTTCTTTTGCTAGAGGTGGTTGGCATAAATATTTTTGCTACTCTGATATTGTCAGTGTTGACCCAATATTGATGCGTTTTTATAGCCAGCCATTTCTCGATATTAGACCTAGTGGAGCTCCAAGGCAGTCCGCAGAATGGTTCAGGTCCAATGAGGACGTTCTCAGACCCTTTTCTGGCGAGTTCATCTGCCTCATCGTTCCCAGGTATCCATATGAGATTAATATGGTTATTTGAGGCTAATAATTTAAGTAGTATTAGACATTCACAAGCTATCTTCGATTTGAATTCAAAGGCGTTAAGTGCATGTAGAGCGGCCTTACTGTCCGAGTGAATAAGTATGTGCATATTCACAGTAGCACACTGTAATTCTCTTGGCCCATGCTGCAGACTATACTTCTCCTAGGGTTTTCCCCAAATACCCCCAGCTCCTACGCCGGTGTCAGTTTTGGAACTATCCGTGTACCACACGTGGGAGTCACGAGAGGGTTTGGCCCTTGCTCGTTCCCAATCTATCCTGTCCGGAAATGTAACTGTAAAGTTTCTATGAAATTTAAATTTCATGGGACAAAGATCGCTTAAGGTTAGGTTGGCTCCGCTCAGATTGCGCTCACCCCTTAGACGGGATTGTTTGATATTTGCAAAGTCTGCTTCATCGGAATGAGCTTTGCCATAAGTAACATTGCTTCCTTCTTTATAAACAGGTGGATTGGTGGTTTATTCAATAGCGGCTCCAGGGCAGCTGTTGTAGTTGTCCTCATGGCACTAGTTATACACACACAAGCCAGTCTTTTTACTCTCCTTTCAACATTGCTGTAATTCTATCTTGTTTGGTATACCAGATGGGTGCAGCGTAGGATATGATTGGTCTGGTGAATTCCGTGTTATCAAAGGCACCCGCAATATCTAGAAAGCAGCCAACTGCATATTCTTTATTCAACAGTGATTTTTCAATCTTCTGAGTGAGGTCAAGAAGTGCATGCGTTATTGACTGGCCCATTTGATAGGCATATTTATTAGTGTGTAGTGGCCTCTGTTTGAGGAACTTGTCTCTAATATGTCTAACAATTATTTTCTCCATTATTTTAAGGAGGAATGAGGTGAGGCTAATTGGCTTGAAGGATTTGGGAAGGTCAATATTTTGACCACCTGTCTTTGGTATATACTGTACTTTGATGCTCCTCCATTTGCTGCGAATGACTCCCAATGCAAAGTTCGCCCTAAACATGTTGGCTAAAGCACGACTAACGTACGGTTGACCTTTCTGTAATAGTGCCGGAAAGATGCCGTCTGCCCCAGGGGCCTTATACGGCTTAAATGAGCTGATTAACCATGCAATCTTTCCACTACTAAATATATCTCTAGCTTGCGCCCAGTCGTGAGTCCCCGGGGTAAACCCTTCTGACTCTTCTGGGTGAACATCTATGATTTCAGTAGAGACCGGAAAGTGCACATACCCAAGAGCTCAAGGGTTTCTCGACTATTTTGAGTGTATGTCTTCAGAGAAGTAGATTATTATTCGTGTACATTTTTGAGAGTATATTGTGAATCTTAGCACTACTGCTATGTCATTTAGATCACAACAGAAGTTTCTCCAAGATACTCTTTTTGCTCTTCTAATTTCTCTACTGTACCTGGTGAGTGATACTATATAGTTTTCCCAGTCATCATCTTTCTTTGCTCTATTAAAGAGCCTTCTGGTTTCCTTCCGTAGTCTTGCTAGCATATTGTTCCACCAGGTGGTAATTCTGTTACCCGATCTTGTTTTCTCGGGACAGGCTTAGTGGTAGGACTCTAAAATTGAAGCAGAGGTGTTCATGCAAACTGATTCCAGTTCGTTAGGGTTACTGACTACATCGCTACATATGTTCATTTTCCCCTCAAGGGTACTCTGAAATAGTTCCCAATTTGTGGATTTTGGGTTCCTATATGTAGCGCTTATTTTAAGTTCCAAGTCAATTACGAATCTAATTTGTAGATGGTCGGACATGGATGATTCATCAGAGACATGCCAATCCCTGATGAAGTTCTTGATAAAGGTGGAGCAAAGGGTGATGTCTAACACTTCTTCCCTAATACTATTCCTAAATGTTGGCTTATTTCCTACATTTAACAGTTCTAGTCTAGATGAGTGAATAAGTTCAGCAAGGCACTCACCCCTAAAATTGGTGTCCGTTTTTGCCCACATGGTATGGTGAGCATTGGCATCACATCCCATGATGAGGTGTCGATTCTTCCTCTGGCAATCCTCCACAAGATTCCTTGTGCTTATGAATGACAGGTCTACACTATCCCCTGGCAGGTATGATGAGCATAGTATTATCTCTCTCACACCTGCCGATGTAGGTACATCTATAGAGATGGTCGTTTGATCCTTGCTAGTGTGTTCTGAAATTATATAGGCATTAAGACCCTTCCTTATCATAATACACGCTCTAGGTTTTCCTGCATTGTTCCCTTCACTTTTGGTGCTTCTATTCATCATTGATGCATGCAGTGATGCCTCAGAGGTAGTGGGTACGTTATCATCAGGGGATCGGCAAGTGTCCTCCATCCTCACTGCCATAGCAGGAGCCGCCACCACCTCCACCGTAGGGTTAGCAATGATGATTGATGCATCTGTAGCTTCCTTTAGACAGGTAGGCTTCGACTCTCCATTTAGCCTGAGGCGAATCTGCGTGAGATTCAGCAGCAGTTTACCACCAAGTTCCGCAATCTTCTTCTTCGACTTCTCGTCAATGGCAATGGTGACAAAGTGGCCTATTGCACCTTGACACCCGGGTAATCCTCCAGTTCGAGGTAAACGAGCCCATGTTTTACTTCGCTAGTCTGCTCAGCATCACGGATGGGTTACTGGCCTCTTCCGGTGATTGGTATGCTACACATAAAAACAGCCAGGGCATTTCAGAACCCTCAGTGAGTGTAATGGAAACATTTGGATAGGGCTTGATTCTGCTGATTGCAGATTGGAGCCATTTCTTGGTCTCCAAGTTGCAGCAAGTTAGCG
Organism: Amiota mariae; assembly: GCA_035041805.1. Classification (NCBI taxonomy): domain Eukaryota; kingdom Metazoa; phylum Arthropoda; class Insecta; order Diptera; family Drosophilidae; genus Amiota; species Amiota mariae. Next base: position 17,891 of record JAWNKV010000424.1, on the reverse strand, counting down.
ACAGCCATCCATCCATTTCCAATTTGCCAAGAAACCCAAGTTCACTGCCGAAGTTATTGACCCGATTCAGTTCCCTCAACAAACTGAGCCTTATGAGATGCGGATGCTCTGTGTGACTGATGGCTACCTTGTGATGTACGGCTGTGTCCCTGTTGGATTGTCTTGCCGTTCCGGATTGCTGTAAGGTCTCTGAGTATGAAGGCGTCACAGCAGATATGGGACACACATACGCTTCTATAATTTTGAAAAATAATTTTTCCTCTTTTTTCTTTTTTAATTGTTGGGTTTATCCCGTTGTGCGCCAGTTATATGAAGGTACTTTTTTATTCTTTATTTATTTATTTGAAATGGCATTGACAAAGAAACTGTCAGCTTAAAAACAAAAATAAATGTAACAATTACACTAAAAGTAATACAAAAATATAAATTGAAGAGAACTTAAACTAAAATAAATTAATTACAAAAAAAAAAAAAAAAAAAAAACAAACAATAAATAGGAAAATAAGGATAAGGATAATAAGGAGGGAAATTTATTTGCAAATAGTAGCGAGCTATGCCCCTACTCACAGCTATGTGTAGTCAGAGACATATTAACTAATAAACTACAATAATGCAGATAAAGGTGACCCAAATCAGCGACATCCAAATCATCCAGCCTGCAGTATGATCATGAGTCCCGTAGGCAGCGAATGATGATGGCGATATATCGGGTTAGAGAACGTGATAGAATTTATTATATGACGTGCATAAACTCGGAAAGGATCGTGTAGGGTATAGTAACTAGTGCATCTATTCAATGCGAAATGGACAAAATTTCAGGTAAGACGACTACGGACACAAAAGTTTAACTGATTCAATAGCTCAGAAGAATCAATTTTCCCAACTATGAGCTTATGAAGAAAACTAATTTACAAAAAGGTTAAACAATAGTGGACCTAGATGGCTTCCTTGAGGAACATCAGAAATGAAAAAGACTGACCCAGAAAGAGTTGACTTAAATAACACTTGTTGAACACTATTTCTCAAATAAGATGCTATCCAACAAAAAAGATGTTGTGAAAAACCTAAAAGATGAAGATTATATACAAGCAGATAATGATTAACAGAAACAAACGCTTTACTGAAATCAGTATAAATAACATCAGTTTGACGTTTGTCCCTAACACCAAGATTTACAAAAGATGTAAAGTCTAGCAAGTTTGTAGTTGAAGACCAATTTTTCATAAAACTGTACTAACACAGAGAAATAATTGTTTTACAAAAGTGATAAAAGGTTGAAGTGAGTATTTTTTCAAACAATTTTGGAATCGCAGAAAGTTTAGCAAAACCCCTATAATTGGATATATCAGCTTTGTTACATTTTTTGTGTAGGGGAATAATAAAGGATTCCTGCCTTGTGAAAAGTTTCAAAAGTGGCTTACACATAGACTCAGCACAGTGCTTAAGCAGACAACTAGATATTTTGTCTGGGCCGGGTGAGTAAGTGGATTTCAACGATTTTAAATTTGTAAGAAGACATTCCTCCCTAATTACAGGAGAAACAATGATTTTACAATGGGAAATGGGATATGGATACCGGTTTTGAATATAGGATTAGGAGGATTAAAAGAATTTTGCAAACAGATCTGCAATACCCAAATCAGTGTGGCCATGTTCATTAACTAGATACAATGATGTGGGAAATAAAGATTTGCGCTTTGAGTTCACAAAGTTATAGAGCTGCTAAGGGTTGCGTGAAAATTGCAGTCTATAACGTGTGAGATAGTTATTAGAACAAAGGTTATTTAACGAAAGAAAATTAGCCCGGGCCACACAAAAGTTAGCCAAAGCAATAGAAGAGCCAAAACTCTTAAATTTGTTACACGAGTATAGCCTTGACTTAATGTTCTTCAGGTTAGAAAGTCTTCTTGTAAACCAAGGTGGTTAATATGACACTTTTGAAACAGCGTTATAGGGGACATAGGCATCAAATATATTGTATATCACTTCATAGAAAACATTAATAGCTGTAGTCATATCACTGCAATTGTACAAAAAAGACCAAACTATTCCGAGAAAGACTTCATTTAGTTGGGCGAAGTTCACTTTGCAAAAACAGAATCGATGTGTAGAAGAAGATGTGGAGTCTGAAACAGGACGGGTTACAGAATGAAATATTTCCAAAGTTGGATGGTAAGTATCCTCAGGAATACTTAAAGGTTGGCATCTTGACACAGAAGTACCAGCAGAAATGTTTACTACAGAGTTCATTTGAAACAAGGAAATTTCAAACAGTGTGTCCAACAAATTATGTTGTGCTGAAGGAACTAGATACTTCGAGATTCCAAAAAAGGACCATGAAATGAATGGGAGATTAAAATCACCTAGCACGATAAAAGAGTCACGGTCCCGAAGAATATTATTAACAGAGTTAATGGCTCTAGGATGACACATATAAGTTTACAAATTGGAATTAGGTGGAATATGTAAACAGATTCATGAGGCAAAAATAACCTCACACAAATAAACTCAATATTGGCTGAACAGTTTAGATCAACGGATTCTGATCGAAGGTGAGAGACATCAGAAATGAAGACACCACCTCCGCGTTGAATATGGCGATCTATTCTACATGTGATGAAATTTGAACAGAAAATTTCATTACTAAGAATACCAAAGTGAAGCCATGTTTCGGAAAACGCTATAACATCAGATTCAAAGGAGAAACTATCGCTATACAAATTATTAAGCTTGGACAATAAACCTCTAACATTGTTATATATAATAGAGATATGATGAAGGCAGGAAGCTAGTTTTTTGGAGCCGAGCTTGGAGCCGAAAGTGAATTAGTGAGTACTGGAAGCCTAACAGTACTAGGTATATTCCTACTCTTATGTTTAAATTTATGAACAACCATAATTGGAGGCCAGAATTTCGGATTACAAACTTCGTCGAATGATTCGGAAAGCACACTAGTCTTGAATGACGAAATATCCCTAGGTTGTGAAAAATTGAATTTTTGAACACTAACCTTCACATTAGTCTTAGAAGCAATATACCTAATCATGTCATCACAGGTAGTATCATAAAACAGTCTTGATAGGAAAATATGTTTCCGAGGAGCCACTACCGACAAGATAGGTGGTGAATCCACATTAAAAGATGGCGATATTGGTAAAGGTTCTAGGGTTGCCGCAGGTAATGATGATGAAGAAGAGGCTTCGTCGGGTAAAGGTACAATTGAGGTAGGGGTATACCACCATTGACGGCGCCCTTTCTCGAAATATCAGGTCTTGTCCGCTTAGAAGGATTGATTGACGGGAATGTTGCCCCGTTTTTATCAACAAAGGTGTTCGACGAAGGTGAAAAAGAAACTGGTCTAGATCGTTTAGAGAAAGATACCTGTATAACAGGCAGAACAGGAGTTCTGGTAGGATCGGCTGGAAATGCAATTGTGGAAGGAACAAGAGGAGTGGTGGTAGTTAGTTGGGGGAAGCGTGGTTACCAATAGGAGAAGGTGACAATAAGAGAAGGAGAGGAGGTGAATCGAACTGTTATTTAGTGAGTAAATCAGTGCTCGAATCAAAATCAAACGATAGTTGCTTTACAGCACTATTCAATTTGATAAAATTGTCACGAATACTACGATACATAGCCGAAAAATCAACCTGATGCTTAAAACAGGATGGGCAAGACCACGTCAAACTGCCACAAAATGTTTGGGATCTGCTGATAATCTTGTCATGGTTACGGCCGTTCAGTCCCGCACACTTCAAGTGTGAAAAATTGTCGCTCAGACAACAACGTACTGCGCGTAGAGAATCAACATCAAAAGTTTTCTTATTTGTACATGAAGGATTACAACAAATCATATTCACGAAAAAATAATAAAAAATAAAAAAATCAGCCAAGTTTGAGTCGGACTCGCACACGGAGGGTTCCATACCATCGTACAAGATTTTTTTCTTAAAATATAAAATTATGTGTATATTTAATAGCCTAAAAGTATGCTATAATTAACAGCTTAAAAGTATAAATTTAAAAAAATGCTTCTAAAAATGTGTATTTTTAGTATTTGTCGTTCTACACACAAGTGAATTATACACTCTGTGAAAATTTCAACACTCTACCCATTACGGTTCATAAGATAGAGCAGGAGACGGACGGACATCGTAAGCTTATAAATAGGGTCCCTATGGGTACGGAAGCCTAAAAATAAATAAAATTATAAACAAAAAAATAAAAAAATTTATGAAAAATTAATTTTATGAAAAATGCAGGTACTAATAGTACACACTGTAAGTGATAGCGCACAAAAAAATCAAAAAAGCCCAAACAAAAACAAATGCTACAGAAAGAAACACAAAACGGTACTGAATCGCTTATTAATAACAGTTTGGTTTCGCAATAAAAATGCTCAGAGATAATAACCTTGAGATATACATACAATAACAAAGGTAGAAATTATGAAACATGCAAAAACAAAAACAAAAATGCACTAATCACTTGAAAAAATAATGAAAGTACCTCAATTTGAAAATATTAAAACTTTATAAAATTTATACACCACTATCTAACCCGAAAACACGATCAATTGAAAGTTATGCACAATAACATAAACAGTAATTATTATTACCAAATTGAAGTAAAAAACAAGTAAAAATTTAAATATTTTTTAGAACAAAAGTGAAGACGTCCGCTCTCTTTGAACTCAATGTATTTTATTGACATAACATGCAGCACTCATATATTGTATTAACAATGATAGTTGTTTATTTATTATTGTTATCTTGAGACCATGTGTGGCGTCTCTGATCTTCACACATCAAGTCTACGAGATCAAAGCCTTTCGCATGGCCAGAACATCGAAAGTCGATCTCGCGAGAACTTTACTTCCACACACTGTAGGATGATAACTTACATACATAAAAAAAGGGGGAAACTGTTGTGTTGGTTGTTTTTACAAATTACATATATACATACATCCGTTTATGCATCCATTAAAATAAAAACAAAAATTTTGATAATGGACAAACATATAAAATCACAGAAGTGTATGAATAATAAGGGGTGCAGTAATTTTTATTGTTAGCAATACATAGCAATTTCCGTTTTTCTATTTCTCTTTGTGCTTCGTTCATGGTGGTCGTTGAACTTAAGCATTAGAACAAGTGCACATGCATGGTTGTTAATACGCGGAGATCTTGATTGAGTTTTGGTATACATACTATATATGGTAATCTTTTTAAACGACAATTGCGGGTGTGTGAGTTTTTATCAATGCTTTGGGTCTGCATTGGTTTTCTTTCTTTTCATAAGTGATTAAATTTGCATAATTTTTAATTTTTATTTCTCGGATTTGTCGGTAAGTAAAGTTGTAGCATAGTGAATCAGAGGTTGTCGGTGTAATTTGCTATTGCGTGTTTTTAAATTTTTCATTTCTCGTATTTGTCGGCAAGTAGTGCATACAGTTACAGCATAGCGCATCTGACTATCGGTATGATTTGTTATTTCGTGTTTTCAACAAAATGTGGTGGTTTTGTTGATTTACTTTGTATTTAAATTCGCAGTTATTATTGAATACGGTTATTCAAAGTGAGCATAGGAACTGTTCTTGCGAAACAGTTATCGTAATTAAAATTGATACATAACGTTTAAAGCTAATACAGGTGTTCGTTTTTGGTTTTCCTGCTTTGCACTGGTAGGGTATTTCGAATTGGTTCTTGTGTTGCATCATTGAATTGTTGGTACATTGAAAGAAAATTAAAAATATTATTTTGATTTGGATTTATATTGAACTGTTGCGTTGTTGGATGCATTGAAAGAATATTGAAACCATTATTCTGTGTGGCTGCGTATGCTTAATTATTGCATTGTTGGCGCATTGGATGTAAGTTGAAAGAAGTAATTACGTCTGTTTCTACTTGTGCTAAAATTCATAAACGATTAATTCAATCAGTTGTAGAGGGAGTTTTAGACTTGGATTTGAGTGGTGATTTCGATTGCAGTGGATTTGGAGATTAATTCAACCAAGTGAGGGATACTTGGCTACATTTTCGCTTAGATTTTTTGGCATTTAATTCTAATTTGGCAAACAATATAAGTGGTAAATTGTTGTGCAATGGCACCGAAGCGACAAGGCAAGGAGGATTTAAATCTACCACGCGAAGGGTAGTTAAGTGATTTAAATCGAAAGGAAAACCTACGTCACAAGGAATAGTTCGGCGATGACTTGCAGTGCAGCAAGATGTGCTATATGCAAGGGCCTACATCATCCGTTGTTGCAAAGGGAAAGCTCTACTAACGTTACCTCTGCTTTAAGTGAAGCCCAGGTGGTCTCACGGTCGGAAACGAGTTCGTTGAGTAGCTCTATATCATCAAGTGGCCGTGCATGTTATTTAGCGACGGCATTGGTATTAGTTCTTCTCGCTGCTAGCAGTAGGACAGATAAGGTTAGCGCCGCATGCACCGCTGCTACAGAAATTTCTTCTGGGGTGGGTGGTAGTAGGTGAGGGTGTGCCTTCCGTGACATGTGAACTGTCAGGAGTGATGATTACGGAGGAGCAGAAAGAGGACAATCTGAAAAAGATTGTGGAAACGTTTTGGAAGATGGAGGATATCTCAAGAATCAGTACACGCCGGAAGAGAAGAGAAGTGGTAGGAGGAACATTTTTTAGCAAATGTGAATCAAACGCTATCTGGGCATTTTATTGTTATGTTGCCATTTAGGGTAAACCCATCCGTTCTAGGGGACAGTTATGATGTTGCATTAAATCGATTCATGAAGCTAGAGAATCGATTAAATAAGAATAGTCTTCAAAAAGAAGCATACACAAGTTTTCTTAATGAATATAAGGAATTGGATCATTTGAAAGTTGTTAATGGCAATGACGTTGCTCAGGTTCGTTACTTTATTCCCCATCATCCAGTCCCACGGCCTGAAAGTACGACAACAAAGATGCGTGTAGTGTTTGATGCGTCCTGTAAATCGAGTAATGGATAGTAATTGAATGACTTGTTGGCAGTAGGTCCCAACCTTCAGGACGATCTGTTTGTGATCTTACTGCGATCTCTTTTGCATCGGTATGCTCTTACAGGTGATATTTCCAAGATGTATAGGCACGTTTTAGTGTATGATGAAGACTGCAACTATCAGGGGATATTGTGGCGGAATACTCTTACTGATGCCATGCAGGTGCTACGCCTTAAAACTGTTACATATGGCACGGGTGCCGCGCCCTTTCTAGCTGTCCGATATATGCGTTACTTGGCAAAGATGCATAGTACTAAGTATCCGGCAGGGTGTATTAGACAACTTTTGTATGGATGACTTGCTGGTAGGAGAAAACATCATTGAGAATTGGCTCGTTGAAAGCTGAGATACCGATTGTTTTGAATATCGGCAAAATCGAATTGCATAAGTGGCGTTGCAACTGTGCAAGTGAGAAGTTACAGTCTATAGGATTGATGGATGATCCTTTGGAAATCAAAACATTGGACTGCTCTATAACTCAAGTGACGATAGGTTCCATTTCACATACCCTACTCCCGCTAACACACATCATGAAACGTGTAGTTCTGCCAGAGTTGGCACAGCTTTTCGCTTGTTGTATTAAGCAAGATTTTTCTACAAAGGTTATGGCGGGAGAAAATTGATTGGGATGAAGAGCTTCCGGAGAGAATGCTAAATCAGTAGACTAAATTTCGGCGTGAACTAAGTCTAATCGGGGGAGTACAGGTCCCTCGGTGTATTCTTCCAGCACATTGGAAAGAGGTTACGTTGTATGGATTTTTGTTTAATTTTTTTATTTTTTTTGTTTTATTCTCTGTCAATGTAACCTATCCTTTAAAGGTGTTCTTTTAGCGCTTGATTGGAATTTTCAAATAAACTCATATAAAAAAAAAGCATGGATTTTCGGATGCATCAAATCATGCCTATGCCAGTATGCAAACTGCGAGAATTTATATTTATTTATTTAACACAGGTTAGAAAATACTTCCTGTCTGTTGAAAAAATGTGGAGCATCTTGCGCGCATATGAGGGTTTGGTGTGTTTCTTACCACCTGCTTTTGTGGATGTCGGTAATATTTTGCTTTTCTACAACTTAACTGCTTAATTCGCAACCACCTCATTAACTATTCTGGTCATCTGAAGAAAAAAAAATAGTCTCGGAGAATTTATTTCACATTCTCCTGAGCGGCCTTATGAGAGCGATTATGTTCTGTTACCGCTATTTCCCGCTGTTCATCCCTATAGTTTACATCCACCACAAATGTCTCCTTATACCAGAAAGTTTTAGCCGGAAAAGTTTCCACAAGGTTATGTTGTATGTGGCCTAAAACCGATAAATTACTATGGATTGCATTTACAACCACTGAGTTTACCACTCTTTTGACTGTATCCCACAAAAAACTCCTATCTAAGAAACAAATGACATGTCGTGTTTTTCCACCGAACATTATAAAATTGCGAACCGATGCAACCTGTGCTCCTTCTATTACAATTTGACTTCTAAAACTATTTATGTTTTTCTGTCTTTTCAACAACGTACGTCTGTGAGAATTTACTATGAAGCAGCGTCCGATTCCATTTCTTCTTCAAGAGTATGGATATTTTGTCGTGACAATGCTTAAGCAACATGATTCTCTTTACCTGGTTTGTAAAAAATGTTTGCGTTATATGTTCATCAATAAACGCTTTCCAGCGTTTTATTTTCGCATTTGGGTTCCGGTCAGAAACCGCAAATATAAGCGGCTGATGGTCTCTGAATATATTCAGTTCCCTTACGCCATAAAGATATTGTCGAAGATTCTGTAAAGCCCACACTATGGCTAGGAGTTCCCTCTCATTCATTGCCAAATGCATTACCCTATCCTTCAAGGCTATAGATATCATTGGGATTGGTCTACCGTTCTAAGATAATACTGCCCCTAGACTCTTTTTTTTTTCGAAACAAGGAGGTAAAAATCTTCCAAAGATACCTATGACCCGTGCCACAAGTTATGTCGGATTCATTAGCCTACCGACTAAAAAACCCCCTATCGCCTCAAGCCCCTTTCAATCCCTACGGCATCGCCGAAGCATTCCTTCGTAGGGAGGGATAATAAGCTTAAAAATTTAAGCAGGCGCCATTGTTCGCTCGTACATTCGAGCACCCCTCATAATGTTGGCAATTTCAGAAGAGAAGTATGCCCTGTCCCCACCGGTGTTTCCATGCGCCTTACAATCTCATGTGAGCTGCAAGGTGATCCAAGGCGCGCATACACTCTTCGTCGCTCCGCTTCGAAACGGGGGCACTCATGAAGAAGATGATCCGGATCCTCCACGACATCTCTGCACAGACCACAGAACGGATCCGCAGCGTGCCCAAACCTGTAGAGATACTGTCTGAAACAGCCATGGCCAGTTGCGAATTGAGTAAATTCGAACTCGACATCACCAGAACGACGCTTTAGCCAATTCGTAAAATCTGGGATAAGCTGGTGTATCCTTCGCGACTCTGCCTTACTCCACCTGTGCTGCCAAATGTTCAGGTATCTGGACTTAATCTCCTCCATGTCTGCTACCTGAGAGGATGCCCGTGCGATATACTTGTCCCTGGCAGCCAGGGCTTCCAGATCGATTGGCAGTCTGCCTGCAAGTACCCCCGCTGCATCGTCTGCCACTGTGCGATACGCCCTACAGATCCTGAGGTTAGCAACCCTGTGAACACTCCTTATACCACGGAGGTATGACTTGGTTGCAAGCGCCCCGGCCCAGATTGGAGCCGCATAAAGCAGTATGGATTTACTCACCGAACCTAACAGAGAATCCTGGCCAGCTTTTGTGTGATGGCAGCTGCTTTTTTGCCTGACTCGTTTAAGTGCCACTTGAAACATAGTCGATGATCCAAGAGTACACCCAGGTATTTGATGCAAGGCCTCGACTCAATGGAATGGCTTCCAATTCTCACCGAGAGTGTTTCCACCTTTTTTCTGGAGCTCATAAGAACCAACTCAGTCTTATGCTCCGCCAGTGTTAGCCATCTCCACGACGCTGTTACTGTCCTCTCTATTTTGGATGTGACCTCACTCAGAGTCTTTGCTACCACGACAATAGCAATGTCATCCGCATATCCGACAATCTCCACCCCATCAGGTTTACAAATCCTCAGAATGCCATCATACATGACATTCCACAGAAGTGGACCTAGTACCGAACATTGTGGTACACCTCCAGTAATGTCAAATGTCCTAGTGCCTTCTTCCGAGTCACAGACCAGGATTCTCTCTCTGAAATATGACACTACTATCTGGATTAGGTAACACGGTACATCCAAAATGCTTAGCGCGTTTATGACGCAGCTCCAATCTGCAGAGTTGAAAGCATTTCTTACGTCCAATGTGGCCACTGCGCAATACTTCTTGTCACCGCCAAGCCATCTAGTTCCATTTAAAGCCTCCCTTGCAATGCCGCAGACCTTTTGGATTGCTCCTACAGTACCCCTTCTCGGCCTGAAGCCAAATTGCATTTCAGCCAGACCATTTGGCGACTCCGTGTACTGCTGCAATCTGGCGCAAATAATCCGTTCAAAGATTTTCCCAGTGGTACTTAGGAGACACAGGGGCCTATACGAAGATGGTAGATCTGGGGGCAGGTTTCCTTTCGGGATGAGAACCAGCCGTTGCTTCTTCCAGCATTTGGAGAAGAGTCCTTCTCTCATGCACCTTGAGAAAACCTCGCAGAAGACGTGAGGTTTCGCTGTAATGGCTCTCTTAAGGATGACATGAGGGATGCCATCCAGCCCAGGCGATTTGTTTACCTTCACCCTACTCAAAACCGCTTCTAGCTCAAGAGTGGTGATAGTGGGCACATTCTCATCTGCAACCTCAAGTGGTCGAAGTATCTTCAACATTCCTCTTGGTGGGAAGAGGGCGGCTACTATTTTTTCCATTAGCGAGGCGGAGGAAGGGACTGATGCCTTGAGTCCATTGAACTTGCGCGTTACAATATTGTAAGCGCTGCCCCAAGGATTCTGATCCACTCCTCCTATCAGTCTGCAAAAGGCATTTCGCTTGCTCCTGCAGATCTCCTTGCTTAGTAGGGACTTCTTGTGCCTAAATTCGTCGAGGAAGAGAAGAGACTCTGCGATGAAGCATCTGTCGTTAGATCAAATGGCTTCTTAAAATCAGTATATAGGAGCATGACATCTTCCGAACACAGTATGTCCCTTAATGTTTGGAAGCCTGTTAACTCCTTTTCTCCGAGCTTAATTTTCACATTTTTTGACTGTTGAGCGCTCACCCTTTAGTAAATCGGTTGTTGGTTTTGCAATTGATGCGAAATCTTTTACGAAGCTTGTTTGGTTATGACAATCAAATATATGAGGGAATGGCGGTGGTCTTCATAGCGGGTCTTGATTGTACGAATAAGGTTCTGTTATGTTTATTCATTTACTGCGGCTTATGGTGATTTTCATGCTATGTTCAGTGATTTCTTAGTTGCTGTTAGCATTTCATCGAGTTCGCAATGCGTACTTAACATAGTGCTGATGTTTCCAACCATCAGAACTAGCAGCGACAACAATACAACAACACTATGACGACAACAACGCTAGAAGTAATATCAACAATAAACAACAACATCATGATCATCAACAGCAATCACAGCAACATCCCCAGCATCAGTAACATAACATCAGCAACAACAATAGCAGTATCAACAACATTATAAGCAACATTACCGATAACAACAATAGTAATATTGTAGATAATAGAGCTGTTTGCCGTATGCTAAAATAAATTGTGAATCTTAAAGTAATTAATTAAATTTTTGTGTTCAATAATTTCGCATACAAAGGGCCACGAAAAAGCTCATGGCTACACAAAGCTCCCATAGTAACTTGCTAAACTATGTAGAAGGCTCCACAAAATTCTGAAAGGTTTTCACCTTTTCAGGACTGGTCTTTATACCTCGACACAATAAAGCCAAGATACTCAACTTCCTGCTTGAAAAATTGTGACTTCTCACGGGAAACCCTCATCATAAAGGATTTTCAAAACCCAATCAATGTGTGTGACTTTTCCTTTTCCGTTCCTTTTCTCTTTCAGAAAATATGATGACATCATCGACTTAGACGTCACACGTTCTTCCAACCTGTTCCCGAAGCACATCGTCTATGGTTCTCTGAAAATGTTTGGTGCATTCTTTAAAAAAAAATGGACAAAATTCATACTTCCCACCGTTAACAGAAAAATTTGTTTTTTCACGGTCACGTTCGGCTAATATGATTTGGTGATACCCTGATTTCAAAACCAATGTTGTGAAATTGGATATTTGTCGTCAACGGTTTTTGGTTGAGTTTTCGAAAGTCTATTACCAGATGTTTCCTCTTGTTTTCTAACTTATCAGTATCTACAATCCAAAATGGGTTGTTATATGTTGACCGCGAAAGCCTGTGATGAGTCCTTCCTGGGGTGGTCCCGGCTATCGGCCCTCAGTAAAATCGTCTTGATTTGTTCGTTACTTCCGATAAGGAGAAACAACACACAATTTTCCTTCTTGCGTTCTTGATTGCTTCTGTCTTTTATTTTTCTCATGCTTACTTGACTAACTTATTTATAACATATTTCATCTACCGCTTAGCATAACAACTATATAACTAAAGATAACTAAAGATAATTCAAGAGAAAAATTTGTAAAAATTAAGAGACTTCAACTATTAGTACTCCCCGCCTTGGAAGCTCCTTCCAACCAACTTAAGTCCCATTAGACTCTAGAGGTAGCGGACATATCTTGTGTATGCTGCGGTTCAATACACCAGAACTTGTCTTCACTGTGACAACTCTAACGAGTCCGTCCTGTCCAGGGTTCACTTCCATTACAGGTCCTTGGCACCACTTATTTGGCGGGGCGTTCTCATCTGCCAGAAGGACCAGTGTACCTACTGCAATGTTGTTGTACACCTTAGTCAATTTTTGGCGTTGTTGAAGTAGGGTAAAGTATTCCTTTGACCACCGCCGCCATATTTCTTGCTGTACGGCAACGACTCGCTTATATCGATTCACCATGGACAGCCTTAAGATGTCGTCACTGTAGACCTCTGGTAGAGAGTTAAGAAAATGACGTAGGGTTAATGCTTCCAAATCATTTGCGTCATCGGTGAGAGGGCAGAGTGGTCGAGAGTTCATTATTGCCTCTACTTGCGCCACCACTGTCGACATTTGCTACCTTAATCGCACTCTCCCATAGTCCCCCGAAATGTGGTGATTTTGGAGGTATAAATTTGAACTCTACACATAAGGATCCACGTTCGTCGAAAAGCCTTTTTCTAGCTGGATCCTTATGTGGATTCGTTGACATCTCTCGTAGTTCTCGGCATGATCCTACAAAATTTGTGGCGAAAAACCATTTTAGCGTAACCAGAAAAGCTTCTGTGCTTAAGTTCATCACTTACTCCAGATGGACAGCTATAGTGATAGATAAACAGGCACAGATACACCTTGATTTGTCGCCATCCACGGCCATTAAAATGCATCTGCATTGGGCCAGCAAAGTCAACCCCAGCTCTTTGAAACGGATACCCCATGAATTGGTTTGCCAGTTCCGGTCGCTGTCGAAAACAAGCAATACAACCTCGAACTGTCTGCCGAGCTAAAGATCTACAATTGATAATCCAATATCTTTGACGCACAAATGCACATAAAGCATGAGCGTTTATCCGACGCATAAAACACAAAAGCGACTTTACCACTAAATGGTCGCTCGGCAATAATATAGGATGCTTGATTCCGAATGCGATACTCGTATTTGCTCTAGCCAATCGTCCACCCACCCTTATCATAGCCACCCCTTCAGAGTGATCTATAAACGAAGTAAGCTTCTGAACCTTTGCTGATTTTACTATTTTCTCTGCCCTTTGGCACGTGAACTCTTCAAACAAACATTCTGTACATTTCACAGTAGCATAGCAAGCCGCTTTCTTCTTTCTATACACTCAGTGTACTTGGATCCCTAATGAAAACTTTTCTACCGATTCGTAACCATCTATATATATGACCAAAGACTCGCTGCAACTTAGCAAAGTCATTTAAGAATTTACAATTGCCAACAACATCCTCATATCCCACAGAGAGTTGTGTCGCTAAACTATACGTAGATTTAGGCTCTTCAGGTGCACTTGACCTGTTCCAATCCTCAATATTCCACTTATCTCTTGGCCCTTTCAAAAATTCTGGGCCTTCTAACTACAACTTATTCGTATCCAGTTCACCTGGATACATCCCTCGCGATAAAATATCCGCCGGGTTCAACTTTGTATCAATTTTCAACCATTGATGAATAGTAGATACCTCCTGTATCTTAGAAACTCTATTTGCCACAAAGGTACTCCATCTACTAGCATGAAAAGCAAGCCAGTTCAAAACAATTGTGGAATCTGTCCAATAGAAAATTTGCAAGTCATTCATGACCAAGTACCTTTTTACCTTCATAATAAATTCCACTAAAAATAACGCACCTTTTAATTCATATCGGGGTAACGACATAACTTTAACTGGTGCCACCTTGGACTTTGATGCTATAAACCTAATGACAACCTTGCCTTATTGATCCAAACTTCTGGCATACACTACAGCACCGTAGGCTAAATTGGATGCATCCGAAAATCCATGCAATGTAACTTCTTCCCCAGTTATTGGAAAAATGCAGCGTGGAATCTGCACCTTCCACACTTCCGCCAGTTCTGTACGAAATTTGGCCCACTGGCATTGCATAGCATTCGGCCGTTCCTCATTCCAATCAATTTTTTCCTGCCATAACCCTTGCAGAAAAATCTTTCCTAATACTACTAGTGGACTTAGCATACCCATTCGATCGAAGAGCTGTGCCAACTCTAAGATGACTACCCGCTTCGTGATCTTAGTACTTGCAGGAGTAGGGTATGTGAAATGGAATCTATCGTCACCTGAGTCCCACAGTATGCCTAATATTTTAGAACAGTCCAAAGTTTTAATTTCCAAAGGGTCAACGATCAATCCTTGCGTTTGTAAATCCTCACTTGGACAATTCGAACGCCACTTGTGCAATTCGAGTTTTCCAAAATTCAAAACTGCTGAAATCTTTGCACTTTTCAATGAGCAAATCTCCTCGATTGTGTTAGCCCCGACCAGCAAGTCATCCATATTTAAGTTCTGTAATGTGGCCTTACACTCCGCTGGATACTTCATACTAAGCAACTCTGCTAAGTAGCGAATACTTCGAACCGCTGGGCGCGGCACTGGTACCATATGTTACCGTTTTAAGGCGTAACACTTGCATGGCCTCAGTAGGATTATTTCGCCACAATATTCCTTGGTAGTTGCAATCCTGATCGTGCACCAACACCTGCCTATACATCTTAGAGGTATCACCCGTAAGAGCATATCGATGGCAACGAAAACGTAATAAGATCTCAAACAAATCATCCTGAAGCGTAGGACCCACCGCTAGCAAATCATTTAATGATCGTCCTTTACTAGACTTACAGGACGCATCAAATACTACACGTAACTTGGTTCTTATGTCGTCAGGTCGTAGAACTGAATGATGCGGTATAAAGTAAGGAATCTCAGAAATATCCTTGGAATTAACAATTTCTAAACGATCCAATTCCTTATAT
This sequence comes from Amiota mariae, assembly GCA_035041805.1. Lineage (NCBI taxonomy): Eukaryota > Metazoa > Arthropoda > Insecta > Diptera > Drosophilidae > Amiota > Amiota mariae. Next base: position 2,274 of record JAWNKV010000424.1, on the reverse strand, counting down.
TCATCAATAAACTTCGCATACGCTTCCTTGAGAGGCCCATCTCTATCCAATCTATGTTCTAACTTCATAAATCGATTCAATGCAATATCATACGAGTCTCCTAAACTGGACTTATCTGGCCTAAATGGCAAGCGAACTATGAAACGCCCTGACAAAGTTTTCTTCACATTTGCCAAAAAGTGAACTTCGCAAAATGTCTCTTCAGTCGTGTACTGATTCATTGAACTATGGATATCCTCCATTTTCCAAAAGGATTCCACCATCTTGCTCAACTTATCCTCTTTTGCCTACTCAGTAACCACTGCTTCTGATAACCAACAGGTCACAGAAGGTGTACCTTCACCGATTGCCCACCATCCCAGAAGAGATTTCTGTAGCAATGGGACATGAGGTGCCAACCGAATTTGACCTACTGCTAGCAATGAGAAGAATAAGTCGATGCCTAACAATACATCAATGTTTTTGGTAGAATTAAATTTAGGATCTGCCAGCTTCACCCCTTTGGGTAAGTTCTATTAGCTTGGATGTATTCGGCGCATATCTCGTAATGTGATTAAGCACTAAAAATTGAGCTGTGGTAGAGAATGATGAAAGTCGCGATTTTAAAAGAATATCCACGCAGCCTTGGACACCTGCTGTGGTATCGCCTATACCATGGACTGTTAACCCTGCATTCTCTACCTCTAACCCTAGCCTTGCCGTAAGACTGCTGGTTACGAAATTAACCTGACTGCCAGCATCAAGCACACACCTACAATTCAGAAACTCATTTCCTTCACCCTTCACTAAAATCAAAGCTGTTGCTAAATAACAAGCACGACTATTTGAGAAGAGCGAACTATTCAGTGAACTCATTTCCGGTTGCACTACTGGCTGAACCTTATTACGAAAACTATCGGCCGAAGATCCTCTATGTAAAAGCGCATGAAGAAGACCTTTACATATTTTGCAACGTGTATTGGGGCAAGCGTTCGTGCTATGGCGTTTGCTAAAACAATTAAACAACGAATGAATTGGGGGCAATCCGACAACCGATGAGCACCAATACACTTAAAGCAGGTACCCTTTCCTTCCTTAATTACTGAGTTCAACGTGGTTCGCTTTTGTGAAACCTTTCCACTCAACTTCGATTGATTCGATGACCGTTCATGATTCCGTTCGCGAACTATCATATTAGTGCAGCGACTAAATTTAAATCTTGAGAATACTTCCCAACTAGGCAACTCCTTACGACTATAATCGAGCTCCCACCGTTGTAATGTTTCTTCATCTAGCTTGTTTGTATGCAATGCAGCTAACTGAGACGTTACTGCGTCTACAACGCGCCAAAGGGAATCTGCATCCACATTAGCGACTTTCTTTAAGTTATATAGCTCCCTGACATGAACCTGAATAATAATCGCTTTATTCTCAAACCGATTCTTTAAGATCTGCAACACCTTCTCGTAATTTGAAGGCGTAAGCTCTAAAGATTCTATTGCATTCAATGGTATGGGTATGGACGATCGCAATTGTAAAAACTTCGATAAAGTATCAAGTTCGCAACTAGAATCAATAAGCGTAACAAATGTATTATACCAACTGTACCATTCGGTAAATTTCCCTGAAAAGATAGGGATAGAAATAGTGGAAATCTTTCATTCCTCGATACATTGGATCGACTCCATGAGGCCTGGTTAATCGCAGTACTATGTACTGATGGACCTGGCACCTCTGATCGTTGTTTTTCTTTCGTAATGTCTCCTAACAGCTTTGCTTTTACCTCACAACACATTTCTGCGAACGTCTGTCGGAAACTATCGTTTAGTTCAATTGATTGATGATTGTGAAAAAGTTGATTCCACTAGGCTTAACCTCGACTCTAGCTCTGCCAATATCTTCACTTCAGAATTCTCTAATACATAATTCCTACTTCTCTTTAAAGAGTCCAAAAGATCTTCCCTTACCAGGTGCAAGTCTTTTTTATTGGTTGAACGTTTCGTTCCATCTTGGAAATAGACTTGTATTAACCTGGATATCACTTGCTAAATTCAGAACAGAATCGCTTTATTACGAATAGAATCGCATGCACAAACAGATGGATTCACTTCTTTCAATTCACTTACAATATGCACACCCTAATGCCAACTAGTTGAATTGATATTCTACGAATTAAAGCGCAAGCAAAAACAAACGAAATCACAGAACTCAAATGCAACTCTAATACACCTGCAACAAACAACTGATTGGTTGATCAGATCACTTCTTTCAATTTCAATTTAATTTCAATTTAAA
>JAWNKV010000423.1:0-35462 GCA_035041805.1 Amiota mariae | reverse complement strand
GAGCTGTGCCCCTCCTCACAGCCATGTGTGGTCAGAGACATATAAACTAATAAACTACAATAATGCAGATGGAAAAGGTGACCCAAATCCGCGACATCCAGTTCATCCAGCCTGCAGTGTGATCAGGAGTCCCGTAGGCAGCGAATAGCGATGGTATTAATGGATGAAGGCGATATCTCGGGTGAGAGAACGGGATAGAATTTATTATATGACGTGCATAAACCTCGGAAAAAATCGTGTAGAGTCATAATAAGTAATGCATCTATTGAATACTAAAGGGACAACATTTCTGGTAGGACGACTAGGGACACAAAAGTTTAACTGATTCAATAGCTCAGGAGAATCAATTTCCCCAACTATGGGCTTATGAAGAAAACTAATCCCAAGAGTTATCCTACGGTGCACCAAAGATGGAAGACTGATAAGAAGGAGCCTATCAGAGTAAGATGGCAAACGCGAATTAGGATTCCAGTTTAGGCCACGAAGGGCAAACAGGAGGAATTGTTTCTGTACAGACTCAATTCGAACTTGATTATTTATATATTGCGGTGACCAAATGCAAGAGCAATACTCGAGGAGTGGACGCACAAGAGATATAAAAAGAGTGTTTGTGGTATAAGGGTCATTAACTTCAATAGACCTACGTTTAATGAAACCAAAAACACTCTTCGCTTTATTTACGATAGAAGAGATATGTTGGTTAAAACACAGCTTGGGATCAAACAGGACACCGAGGTCATCAAAAGTAGAGACTCGCTCGAGTTTGTAAACAAATGAGGTTTACACCGATGATACGTCATGAACTTACATTTGGAGATATTTAGATATAAGAAATTAGCAGAACACCAAGAATGTAAAGAATCAAGATCCTCTTAGAGTCTGAGATGGGAGGCACCATCATTAAATGAAAGGCACAATTTTACATCATCAGCGTACATGAACACACGAGACTGTGAGATGGAGAAAGGGAGATCATTTACAAAATGTTAAACTATAATGGGCCTAGATGGCTCCCTTGAGGAACTCCAGAAGTGACAAAGACTGGACCAGAAAGAGTGGACTTAAATAACACTCGTTGAACCTTATTTCTCAAATAAGATGCAATGCAACAAAGAAGACCATGATTAACAGAATCAAACGCTTTACTGAAGTCAGTGTAAATAACATCAGTTTGACGTTTGTCCCTAAAACCAACTCAAGCAAGTTTGTAGTTGAAGAACGCATTTGCATAAATCCGTGTTAACACGGAGAAATAATTGTTTTATAAATGTGATAAAATGTTGCAGTGAGCATTTTTCAAACAATTTTGGGATTGCAGAAAGCTTAGCAGTACCCCTGTAATTTGATATAGCTTTGTTACCTTTTTTGTGTAGGGGAATAATAAAGGATTCCTTCCAGTAAGGAGGGAAAGATGCGCTATGAAGTGATAAATTGAAAAGTTTCAAAAGTGGTTTACACAGAAACTCCGCACAGTGCTTAAGCAGACAACTAGGTATTTTGTCTGGGCCGGGTGAGTAAGTGGATTTCAACGATTTTAAATTTGTAAGAAGACATTCCTCCCTAATTACAGGAGGAACAATAATATTATAATGGGAAATGGGATAAGGATACCGGTTTTGAATATAGGATTCAGAGGAATAAGTGGATTGAAAGAATTTTGCAAACAGATCTGCAATACCCAAATCACTATGTTCATTAACTAGATACAATTATGAGCGAAATAAAGAAGATTTCCGCTTTGAGTTCACAAAGTTAAAGAACTGATATGGGTCGCGTGAAAATTGCAGTTTACAACGTGAGAGATAGTTATTGTAACAAAGGTTATTTAATGAAAGAAAATTAGCCCCGGCTACTCAAAAGTTAGCAAAATCAATAGAAGAGCTAGAACTCTTAAATTTTTTATATGACATCGACTTAATGTTCTTCAGATTAGAAAGTCTTCTTGTAAACCAAGGTGGTTTATATGACACTTTCGAAACAGCGTTATAGGGGCATCAAAAATATTGTAAATCACTTCATAGAAAAAATTAATAACAGTCATATCAATGCTATTGTACAAAAAAGTCCAATCTATTCTTAGAAAGACGGCATTTAGTTTGGAAAAGTTCACTTTGCGAAAACAGAATCGACGCATAGAAGAAGATGTGGAGTCTGAAACAGGATGGGTTACAGAATGGGATATTTCCAATGTTGTATCCTCAGGAATACTTAAAGGTCTTGACACAGAAGTACTAGCAGAATCATTACTAAACCCAAAATCAAGTGATCTATTGTAATGGTTTAGTAGAGAGTTCATTTGAAACAAGGAAATTTCAAACAGTGTGTCCAAGAAATCATGTTGTGCTGAAGGAACTAGATACTTCGAGAGCCCAAAAAAAGGACCATAAATGGGAAATTAAAATCACTTAGCACGATAAAAGATTCACGGTCCCGAAGAATGTTATTGACAGAGTTAATAGCTTTAGCATGACACATATATAGTAAGTTTCCAAATTGCAATTAGGTGGAACATAAGAACACGATATATATGCAGATTCATAAGGCAAATATAACCTCACACAAATAAACTCAATATTGGCTGAACAGTTTAGTTCAACGAATTCTGATCTTAGGTGAGAGACAACAGCAATGAGGACACCACCTCTCTGTCGAGTAGGGCGATCTATTCAATAAGTGATGAAATTTGAACAGAAGATTTCAGTACTCAGAATACCAGAGTGAAGCCATGTCACGGAAGACGCTATAACATCAGATTTAAAGGAGAATTTAGGCCTATACAAATTGTTAAGCTTGGACAATGAACCTCTAACATTTTGATATATATTATAGAGATATGATGAAGGCAGGAAGCTAGTTTTTTGAAACCTAGCTTGGAGCCGAAGGTGAACTTTTGAGTACTGGAAGCCTAACAGTACTAGGTCTATTCCTACTCTTATGTTTAAATTCTTGAACAACCATATTTGGATGCCAGAATTTCGGATTACAAACTTCGTCGAATGATTCGGAAGGCACACTAATCTTGAACGACGATGTATCCCAAGGTTGTGAAAATTGAATTTTTGCACACTAACCTTCACATTAGTCTTAGAAGCAATATAGAAATTAAAATAGAAATTCTGTGATTGACAACAATTTGCATTAGACGAAAAAAATTCTTGCAGCTTCCTTTTTAATTCCTGCTACTTATTTTATTAATATAAAAAAAAAAATGACAATTTTAAATTTTCTTTATGCCGAGAATGACCAAGATAAGGCGGATATGACCAGAAACTTGACAGCATTGTCTCAAAGTGACTAAATTATAACCGAGGTCTGGCCGAGCTCAAGCAGAACTCGCGAGTTCTCAATACTATTACAACAACAAATTTTGTTCATTTTCCCTTTGGTTGTTGTCGGAGTTTAGATCTGTCTGAATACGCTGTAAAATACGTTCTATAATATTCGTTTCAGTCTGCTTACTAATGCGATTTTTTTTAGCAATCGTTCACACAGAGGTTTCGGTGAAAAACCATGATTCTTGCAGCTTCCTTTTTAATTCCTACTACATGTTTCATTATAATTTTAAATAAAATTTAAAAATTTCGAATTTTTTTAAAAAAGTTGTTATTAAGCGCAATAAGTGGGCAACGTTACTCAAAATTTCCCAGCCATGATAACTTCAATTTTCTTTTTAGCTTACGCAGCAGAAAAAATATTGCTTAAATATTACCAATGGAAGGAGTCATAGGAAACAGACATACAGATAAATTAGTCGGAATCATAGAAAAGCGTGGAACCACAACTTCTTCTCCTTTATATTTTCCGTTCATTATTATTACTTCAATCACATTCGGCATCAGTTTTTTCACGAAAAGTCTGCTTCCATTGCACAACTTTAGCGTGTTCAGATTCCGAAGGAGCATTATTGGAAAAGCAATTTTCAATGTTAGTTAGTACAGTGGCATTCTAAGTGGGTCCAATTCGAAAAAAAATTCAACTGGACAATTATCCTCAGTAACTGTACCAGAAATTTTCAATTAAATATTATGTTGAATCGATTGACGTCATCATTCTTTGGATCTAAGATAGCATGGTCGTTAAACCAATCGTCATTCATAATGTTTTTGGAGATGTTTGGGAAAACCGTTTTTCAAGATCTTGAATTGATGACTGATAAAATGCAATTAAATGGTGATTCACCTATCATGTTCATAATCACTAAAAATTAGTGGTTCCTAACAGCTAAAATATGGTCCGCAGGGCAACCTTCCAGAGTTAGACTTCTTTTTTGTTACTCACGGTGTCGGAGTTTATCGCTCACATACTTCTTTTTCGTTCCATTTTTATATATCTGTGTCGGCCAGTCAAAGTAGCTTATGTCGAAAATTGTGTACATTGAGATAGAACGTTATTATTATTCACCGCTTCAAAACACGTACAACTAATAGAATTTGCTAAAAATATGGTATAGAACTACTAATTCGTACACAAATCTAATTTTTAAACTTTTTGAAACAATTATTGGAATAAATCTAATTATATAAAAACATTTACAAAATTTTTGTACAATGTAAAATTTTTAGAACGAAGTTCTTTTCGGCGGCTGATAGAGTATCATTTCAGAAATCTTCACGTAAAAAGAGTGTTATACCTATGTTGTTGTTATTCTCGCTCAGAAATTTCCCTTGCCAACTGTTACAAGCGTGGTGAGCGCATACCACAAAATATTTCAAAAAATAAACAAAACAACAACAACTCAACTCTCTCTCTCCCCCTTTGTGCCTTCCTTTGCTTATGAAAAGAACTTAACCCTTTCGACCCCAACGTTGCCCAGGAGCAACTTGGCTGTTTTGTTGACATTTTATGAGTAATTTATAAAAACAATTGATGTAAATTAATTAAAAATGTAAAAGTTAGGATGAAAAGTATTCGTCAACCTGGACAAATTTTTATCAGTTGAAATTTGGAAGGTTTTGGAAAATATTTTTTGTTTTCAATAATAATAAAAATAAATACCTAATTAATCAATGATATTTAATCAAAAAAGAATCAACAATTTATAAAAAAATTTATATAATTGATTTTCCTCTTTAATACTGTGTTTTAATTTTTTGATGATAACAAGTTTCTTCTGAGCAACTTTGGGCAATTGTGATAGTAAAAAAAATATAAAAACTAAGAACCGACTAACTTTGGCTATGCCGAAGTTGTAATACTCTTCACTCCCCAGCTGAAGGTTCGAGGGTCTTGAAATTTATAAGATTGGTTCAGACACTGATAGTGTCAAAATTTTAAGTCGATAGTACAAAAAACAAAAAAGTTTTTCTTATAAGAACTTTCATTTGGATCCCGGTTCGTATGGGGGGTACCCCTCCAAGTAGTCCGAGGGTCATTTTTATGGTTTGTGGATATGGATCACAGACTTAAAGTGTCAAAATTTCAGTTCAATAAGTCAAAAAACAAAAAACTTTTTCCAATAATAACTTTATAATTTAAAAGGGGGTTTGTATGGGAGGTACCCCTCCTGGTAACTCTAGGATCTTGAAATTTATATAGTTGGTGGATATGGTCCAGAAACTTATAGTGTCCAAATTTCAGTTCGATAAGTCAAAAACATTAATTTAAAAGGGGTTTGTATTGGTTATTGTATTCGAGTTTCTTTGTTTATTGGTGCAGTTTTTTAAAACCACAATGCATATAATAAAATATTAATGTATAAAGCTTATCTTGTTTTTTAATAATGTTTTACGATGATTTTTTAGTATAAAAGAACAAAAACATTAAAAAATGAAAATAAAACAAAATAATTATACCACAACTCCACATAAAACATCAAATGAATTTCGAACAAATAAGCGTGTATACGGCATTTTAATTTGAGTTATAAAAATCGCATTTGAAACGTGCGTTTCGTCAACTTGGTTCGTGTGTTTAGCTCGAGTTGAAAAGTGCGTGTTAAGATTAACCGAGCTGACTCAACAACGAATCAGCTATCGTATAAACGAAGTAATTGTTAGAAGAATAATGTTATAGATAAAATTTAATTGATATTGTGTCATCCAGTTATAAGAGCTTCGTGGGGCACATATGAGTGATCCAAATCTTGAATCAGTGGTTTCAGACTCAGGTATAAATAATGTGATACCAAAAATTGAGACGCAGTCATGGACAAATCGGTGTCTGAGGTTTTACAAGCGGCGGTGACTGTTGCTTTGCAGCACCAAAGGACGGAATTTGAAAAAGAACTAGAAAAAATTAGGACAGCTGTATCCGGTCTGATAGTTAGTACCTCTGTAGTAAAGTACGAAAAGGTGAAAATCTTGCCAAGCAGCAGGTCATGTAACGAGCCCCTTGATGTAATAAAGTCCTTGCCCGAATTTTCCGGAGTTCTGGGACATACGTATCATGGTGCGTGGCCGCATATAATAGAAAATATAATGGCAGCTCTAGACATTACCAAGCCGTTCTTATCATTATAATTTGGAATAAGATTCGAGGAAAAGCAAACGAGATTCTGTCTTCCTTTAATACGGGCCTGAATTTTGAAGCTATCATAGCTTGTCAAGACCTTTCCTATGCTGACAAGCGTCCAGCATATTTGATTGAACAGGAGCTTTCTACCCTTAGGCAGGGCACTCTTAGAATTTCGGAATTCTTGAACGAAGTGGAGTAGAAGCTTCATTTGCTGATAATATAAAACAAAAATGTCTTATGAATCGACCGATGCGGGGATTATTAGTGAAAAATATTGGGATGATGTTTTCAGAACTTTTATGTGGAAGTTAAGGAAACCTTTGTGCGCCATATTGTTCGCATCAAGGCCAAATGAATTACCAACAGCTCTTGCTTTGACACGGGAAGTAGACGTAAACCATAAAAGGTATATGCTTGCGACTAGCTTCGCAAATAGGGCGATAGAGGCAAGTAGGAAGAAGGATGCTCATCCATCTTCAACCCATCAAATCAATAGTCAGGAAAATCATTATTATGTTACCCAAAGACCAGGTAATGCACCTAACCAATCACCAGGTCCTGGCCAACATCATAAATATCGTGGCGGAGACCAATCCTGGCGGAGACCAATCCTGGCGATGACCGAACAATTTCAAAGTAGTGCTGGAATCCAATGCTGGCAAAGTCCCGGTCAATTCCGTCCAAACACAGGACGGGAAAGTCAACTCAAGCCAGAACTAATGGATGATGCTATAAGGGCCAGAACACACAAAGAGCACAATTCCAAGCACAGAAATAGAAACGCTTAGTGACCTCAGATAGGCAACCTGGATTCAAGTATCATCACGTGAATCAAAATGAAAAATGAGAAGGGGACTTGGTGGAGGATCCCCTAGAGGACCTGGAATATGAACATCAGGTTCAAGACACAGTGGATCATTCGAGTGTCAAAATATACATTTTTTAGGGGAAAATATTTCTTACCCTGGATTTCCAGGACATTAGAGGGGCAGGAGCTAAGGCTACTCGTCGATACTGGTGCTTCTAAAAATTACATCCAACCTTTAACAGCATTTAATGGGGTAAAACCAGACGACAACAGTTTCCGAGTTAAATCCATTCATGGGGTTACTGAGGTAGAAAAAAAAAGAAAATAAACTTATTCGGCGTAAAGACTGATTTCTTCATTCTACCAAATTTGACATCCTTCGACGGCATTGTTCGTCTGGATTTGTTAAACAAGGTCCGCGCCACTATTAACCTAAAAGATAGAATAATAGAATATGATTCTGCGATGGAGCGCATTCAGTTCCTTGAGGGTAATGATGTGAGTTATTTTCAACTACTTGGTACCAAGTTATGCTAAGACAGCTTTTTCTGAAATATCAAACTTGGGGGATTCTCGTTTCTTTACAACCCTTGATCTGAAGGCCGGCTTGAATCAAATTGAACTTTCCGAACGGGACCGGGAGATTACGGCTTTCTCGGTTTGTGGAGATAAATACGAGTTTTGTCGGTTACTTTTTGGGCTTCAGATCGCTCCTGGTATCTTCCAGAGAGCAATTGATGATGTCCTTAGGAGACTCATCGTGAAATTCTGCTTTGTCAATATCGATGACGTGTTCATATTTTCCAAGACTTCTTACGAGCATCTCCAACATATAGAGAATATCCTGATAACTCTCTTAACGGCCAATATGTGGATACCTGTGGAAAAGTCAAAATTCTTTTGGTCAGAGGTGGAGTACCTAGGCTTCCTAGTATTTTAAGAGGGAATCAAGACGTGTCCATACAAGGTGGACGCAATACGAAATTTTCCTGAACCAGTTAATTTAAGAGGAGTAAGGTCATTCTTGGACTTGGCTGGATACTATAGGTGTTTCTTTAAAGATTTTGCTAGGGTAGCAAAGCCGCTGTGAAGCATCCTCAGGAGCGAATATGGTCGATCTACAGCCGCTCAATCGAAGAAAATATAGAGCTAACAGATGAATAGGTCTAAAACTAAAACAAATATTAATTTCGGAAGACATTACATTAACTTATCCATACTTTAATAAGAAGTTTGAGTTAACAGATGCTTCCTCACACACGATCGGTGCCGTTTTGTCCCAAGAAGGTAAGCCTCTAACTATGACGTCTCGTACTTTGTCCAGTGATGAGAAACATTTTGCCACTAACGAAAGGGAGCTGTTGGCTATTGTGTGGGCACTGAAACACTTAGAAACCACCTATATGGCGTACCCAGAATAGGTGTATTCACTGAAGACCAACCATTGACCATTGCAGTTTCTGATAGGAATCCAAACGCGAAAATTAAGAGATGGAAGGCTTTCATCGACGAGTGTAATGCAAAGCTCATCTATAAACCCGGTAAGTAGAACGTAGTAGCCGACGCACTTTCCAGACAACACATAAACGCCTTGGATAATACAAGCATCGAAACGGTTCACGGCGAAGAATCACTATCTAACGCAATTGAAACAACTCGCTAGCCAGTAAATTGCTTCCGAAATCAAATATAATTGGAAAGGGGTGTAGAACCTCAGAAGAGAAGCTACATTGTCTTTGGAAAGAATTTAAGGCATCTAGTCTCCTTCCATACTACTGAGGATCTGTTTAAATTCTTGGGGGAAGCAGTAAATGTTGAGATTGTTAATGAAATTTATTGTGATTTACCAACGTTAGCAGAATTCCAGCAAAATTAATTTAATAATTGAACTTTTCCCAATAGTTAAATTTCGACACACGAACAAAAATAATTGGAGAACTACTTCTTCCTGAAGATGAACGAAATAATGGGTAAAAAAATGTCGACCGTTACCCAATGAAACAAAAAATAGCAGTTATACCAATTCCGCCTTATTGTGGGGAAGTTCTTCACATTGAAATATTCTCTACAGCTTCGCAATACTTTCTTACCTGTATAGACAAATTCTCTAAGTTTGCCATAATACAGTTACTAGGGTTTATTGTGACAATTAGAGGTCACTTAACTCTAATAGCATCAAATCAACTATGAAAAACAACTTTAACGTCGATATCGTGAATTCCCTACCACTTCACAGTACGTCAAATGGGCGAGTGGAACGCTTCCATAGCACATTGGCTGAAATATCAAGATGTCTCAATCCTGTTAGTCTTAATTAAATACAATAGATCAATTCACACGGTAACACGAATTTCGCCCATTAATATTTTCATTCAACGATTGAAGGCTACACGGTGGAATGCAACATAACATAAGATCTTATAAAATCAACAAGTTTAAGGACCGAGGACGTCCCTCACTGGGAAGGGGAGGAGTTATCGGATAATAATTTTTACCGTTATTAACTGAGCAAGCATAAATGTCAAATCAAGGTCGACTTCTATGCCGCTTCTGCTCGGGTGGTTATCCAAACGGTAAACCTGATGATTTGACGCTATCCTGTACCTTACTTTCGGTATGAACAATATAGTCAAAGCTGCATTGCAATTTAGATTTTAGTACATCCGTATATGGAGAGTGTATATCACAACCCTGGTCTTTTGTATGCTGTTTCATATTGATATGTTGACTTCTTGTTAATCAATTTTCAATTAAAATGACAACTCTCTGTTAGCGGATACTTTTGTGGGTTTCTTTCAACTTTATTTATATTTTCCATACTCCCAGCTTTCTTTAAAACAAAAAACTTATTTTTGTCTTTTCATTTTATTGCTGAAACTGAGCCAAGTAAAGGCGTTGAGTTATTATTCTCTTCGGAAAGTTCTGCGCTAATTCTTTTTAGCAATTTTAATTTCTTACAATTAGCCACAAGTTATATCCGTATTTTACTGGGCTAAGAGTACGATTGCAGCTTGGCATGCTTTTTTTTTTTGGTTCAAATAATTGACGAAGCTTTTACTTTCTGCGATATCAATATTGTTATAAATTTTTTTACTTTCATTTCTTGCAATATGTGCTACTTAATTGCTTCTTCTAAGCCATTGTTGCTGTTCCAAATGTCAACAAGCACTCCGCGACAAAACAATTTTCCTGCAAAAAAAGCGTGTTTTTTCGAAAAGAGGCAAATTTTGGCTAGAAGTGTTAGATACTCATGCATTTTTGGTTATTTATTTTTCATTTAAAGCTTTGCCATACAAAAGTACTATTCCCCGAAACACAGCTACACTTTTTAGGTTCAATACAAAATTACACAAAACACTGCACAATTGAAGAAAAACACACAACAAAGACAAACTATGATTTTACATACCTGGACTAACGTTTTTCACTAGAGCACATTTTATTTTTATTTTAACTTTTTATACACATATGTATAATTTACTATTTCTTTTACAGGAGTTTTTATCTGGCGCAAATGACCTATTAAGTTTAGCTATCAATTAAAAACTAACGTTCTAGCTTTCCTTATTTGTACCTATTCATGGCTAGGATAACCGCTATCTGAAATATCATGTGAAAAAACTCTTCGAGCTCCTATTGGTAGTTCTTAATGTACGGATAACGGATACAATAGAATATGGATATTTCCTTTGAAATTAAAACAAATAACTTAATCTAAAAAAAATTTTTTTTTTTTCATAAAATCTGCAATATTTTTCCAGCACGGTTGCAATATAGATTAGTTAAAGTAATTTCAACTACGATCTATACGATGCCAAAGAAAAATCATTATTAGACGTATTATATATAAATTATTAATAATTAGGGGCTTCACAAATTGCGGCTATTTATGCAAACTCGTGAACGTATCGAAACGAGTGGCAGTGTATAAATTGATGCAATCACACAGAACTGCCAATCGAATTTAAAAAAAAAATGTCGGAAACGAGCGAAAAAAGTAAATTGATGATTACAGAAAATGCAATAAATAAATTGTTATTTTTATTAAAATTAAAAAACAACAAATTTTTTCCTTTCCTGTGCCATTTATTTTTACACTTTTCTCACTTTTGAGTTATAATTTCGGCAAAGTTGCCAGACAATTCTTTACCACTGTGGCAACGCTAATCTTTTATGCAATTTGCTGAACTTAATCGTCGCACAATTTTAAGCAAATGTTCAAATTTTTTTTATATGGACTTACTATCACTTACTTTATGCAGCGGTTGTTTATGCAGTTTACTCAATCTCGTGAAGACCCCGAATAAGAACAAATTGGTTAACAAAAAAGGAAATTGTAATTTTTGTTTAAAGGCCAACTGTCATGTTCAAATTTATGTCGCAATCGATCCAATGTAATCTTCAGATTCCTGGAATATTTGATATATCCGTCCATGTTTCTATTCAATTTTTTAGGCATCAATATATATCACTTTTACGCCAACTTATGCTCCAGCTCCATTGACTGCACCTTTTCCATGTGGAGGTTGCAAAATAGTTCCATTCAATTATTTCTGTTTCTTTTCTTCTCTGCTGCTTTATTGCAGTATTCTCTTTATTTTTCTGGATCCTTTTTTATGTTATCAAAATACCGTGTGTGCGATTTACCAATTTTAATAAATATAAATTAACTGAATTGAAACAAAGAGACACACAAATCTCTCTATTCTCCCATTCTACTTCGCTCACAACATCCACGGTGTCTGACTGTATGTCAGAGATGGCAAAGAAGACTTCGTTTTTTCGTTCATACAATTTGTTGTTTGGTATACCAAAATTGGTAATAAGAAGAAGAGCTTTCTGTTTAGCTTTGACGCTGGTCAGTAAGTGATTTTGTGCGGACTTTGTGTCGAGTTTTCGTACATCTTTGCGACTCTTAAAAACCTTACGGCTCCTCGAGAGGATAATATTGATAACAGAACAATCAAACTGCTACCGTTTAAGGCGTTGCTTTTCCTGATCCTGTTATATAACTCAGTCGTTAGGATAGGTCATTTTCATTTCATTTGTTATGATTCACAAGGCTGGTAAAAATCCAAACCATTTGGATCTTACAGGCCAATTAGTCTGCTTCCATCGTTCGGGGAAATCTTGGTAAGGAGTATTCTGAGCTGGCCAGAGATTAGTAACGGTATTCCAAAATTCCAATTTGGCTTCCGAAGGAAACACAGCACTCCGGAGCAGCTGAACAGACTGGTTTACTTTATTCTGGAAAGTTTTGAGGCTAAGGAATTTACATTCGCTGTCTTCGTGGACGTCAAACAAGCTTTCGACAGAGTTTGGCACGATTATTTGTGATTATTAAAAGCTTTTTGGCCAAAAGATCCTTTTGTGTGGTGCAGGATGGTGTAAGCTCATCGTCGCGAACAGGTAAGGCTGGAGTTCCCAAAGGGAGTTGCCTGTCTCCAACTCTTTACACTCTTTTTACCCACAACATGCAATGTAAGTAACTCAGACTTTATGATTGCAACGTATGCGGATGATACAGCTATGCTATCGAATGATTCCTGTGATTCCAATTCGATGCATTGACTCGTAAGTAGAACATTGCCTTAAACGTCGCAAAATGCGTTTGTGTTATATTCACTTTGAGATGACACGTTTGCTCAGGATTAACTCTTAGTGGTCAATCTCTAGAACATCATACGGGACATAAATATCTGGGTATATACTTCGACAGGCGTCTTATTTTAGATTGCATATTGCAGAAGCTGTGGCTTCGCTCAAGGCAAAGGTGATTAAGATTCTCAAAATAAGCTGTCCCTTCAGAACAAGGAGCTCATATAAAACTGCATTCTTGCCCACAGTTGGAGATATGGAATACAGATCTATATCATTGCGGCAAAGTCGAGTTTAGATAGGATTCGAGTTTTTTAATCTAAAACGCTTAGAAGAATCACTGATGCTCCTTGGTATATGTGAACCAGTGACATAGAAAGAGAACTGGGCATAGAGAAGTTAGGTGAGCTGATCCAGGCACAATCAAAAGCATATAGCTTAAGATAAGCGGCTCACCCGAACTATTTGGCCAGAATGTTTCTATGCGGCATAAGAAAGAGAAGATTAAAACGTTCACATCCTAAAGACTTAAAAACAAGAATAATATAACACTTAGTAGTTTTTATATCTTATCTTTTCTTACAATAATAATTTAAATAACCTGTACACTTGTAATCGAATTGAGGTTTAGCTGTTAATTAATTAAAAAGTATTATAACACTAACTAGATGTAAAATCCAGTTTGCGCTCCTGTTCATTATATATATCTTTAGGCTAAGTGGCTCTTGTACAGTAACAATATATTTACATAGTATAAAGCAAAGTCGAAATTTCAAGAAGTTTGGATACTGATTACTTCTAAACCTCGCAACGTATTTTGATACGGTTTTCACTGTTAATTAAAGAACTTTCTTAGAAAGGTTTGCATGCACATAAATAACTGATTCAATAATAAAAATAGTTTATTCATTTTTAGTCACCATACATATACATTTCTGGAAAACCATGCACAAAAATTTGCTTACGTTTTTTAAGTTTTTGATGCTATGCTTCGTCTTGAACTTTGTGTGTTATTTTAATTGTTGTATTTAGTCCTCTCATTTACTGAAAACTGAGTGTACACAAGAGTATTGCGCTTTTCGCTCTTTTCTTCCTGATTCACTCAGATCGAAGCAAAAGGGAGAGTGCGTTGTTGTTATAATTGCATTATTTCATCTCATTTTGTATTAACTAACCGACCCATTCTCAAAATTATCACATAATTGGACAATAAAGCTCGTTGAAAGCTTCGCTGTTAAAAAAAGCTGTTTTTGTAATAATCTGTAAAGTGTATGTTATCAGTATGTAAACTTCACTTTATGCAGGTTTGCCAACATAAAGAAAACTGGAATATGTTGGAAATATTAAATATATAAAAAAAAAAGAATCTTATACAAAATTAAAACAGGTGTTTTTTAGGGGTTCTCCGAGTAATTCTGACTATATAAATTTTTTTTTATGAATTTGATTTTTTCCCTCAAGTTGACAAGCCTGATTTTATCTTATATGTGTTTGCCAATGTATGCAATTGATGGCACAATATTTTTGAAAATCGATAATTTTTCACAAAAATATTGTCCTGCATTGAAAATGGATCACTATGATCACGCAATGATTTTAACACATTTCTTTGCCCGTAATTTTCTTCATCTTCCAAAATTTCTGCGAGCAAATAACAAAACACAAGATTATCCATTTTACAGAGCAATAACAGTGCACACAAATATTTAACATTTTTGTCCAATTATCGAAAGACATGCTCAACCATCTTGGCTGAATGATAGTTGATTTCAAAAGCTTTGATGATAAGAGCTTTTTTTCAAATGGAAAAATGGCTTAACAGCGACCGCAAGATAATGTTAGGCGTTGTCCAATTGTGTGTTAATTTTGAGAATAGGTCAGTAAATGTGCAAAAGAGGATTGCCAATATACTATAAATTGTATGTGATAGAGTGTGTTGAGGGGAAGGTATAACACACTCGACGAAGCGGGCCGGGCCTACTAGTACTAAATAATTAAAAAAGAAAAAAAAAATTTTCTATAAAATAGCTTTCTTATAGGCTTTGACGCCACTCAGTCAGTGTTTTTGTGCGCTATAAATCAGCATTGTTGACATTTCCTGCGTGTTTTGTGACGAGTTTTTGTACATTTTTGCGACTTATTTTTAAATTTTGTGAATAATTTTAATTTATAATTTTGGGATTCATGACGTATTTTACCACCGATCTAGTTACTTACTCCTGGTTGTTGTAGTGATCCGGTATATACACATCTTTATTTTTACAACGTTGAAACTGCTGTACGTCATAGACTGAAGGCTAGAGCAAATAATAGATGTAATATGTCTATTAGCTTATGAGTTAGATCGTGTAAGTGTTTTTGTACGTTCTTTTAGGTCAATGGCTGATTATTGTCACCGTCCTGAAAATACAACTGCTAATGTTTGTTTGATGATTTAGGTAAATAAAGAGTGTGATCTTCGTCGATATAACGATGCTATTCAGACTGATGTTGCAGCTATTTTCAGAAGCGATGACGGTGAACCGCCTTTTGAGAGACGTATGGTTGTTTTTCCGAAATTCATAATGTTTCTGTTTTGGACTCTTCATTAGATCCGTTGGCATATCCTTTGTTGTTTCCTAATGGTGCTACCGGTTGGCATGTAAATATGTCACATAACAATGCTTCTACTTCTAATTCTTATACTCCTCGAAATAAAGTTAATATGTTATAGTATACATGTTATTGTCTTGCTATTCGTGATGATTTTAGACTTCTGCATTCTTCCCAAAAATTATTTCTTCAATGGATCGTTGATATGTACGTTCGAATTGAAAGTACCAGATTAGATTTCATTAAACAAAATTAGGCTGCTCTACGTGCTGACCTTTATAATAACTTAAGTGATTTTATAAATCAAAACCCAAATGGTAATGATTCTAGAGTTGGTCATAAAGTAATTTTGCCTTCCACATTAATAGGTTTTCTACGAAATATGTTCCAGAATTACTTAGATGCTAAGTGTTTTGTACAGCGAAAGGGAGAACCTTCTTTATTCATAACTATGACATGTAATCCACAGTTGCCATATGTATAAAATATAATGTGGTTAAGCTATCAAAATATTTTTTTTTGAAAACCACAATGAATATAGTAAAGTAAATGTATAAAGCTTATCTTGTTTATTAATAATGTTTTACAATGATTTTTTAGTATATAAAACACAAATACATTAAAATAATGAAAATAAACGCAAAACACCAAATGAATTTCGATCCACTAAGCGTTTATATGACACTTTAACTCGAATTATAAAAAGAAGTTCGCATTTGAAACGTGCATTTCGTCAGCTCGGTTCGTGTGCTTAACTCGAGTTGAAAAGTCGTTTATACTGCGTGCTTAGTCGACCCGAGCTGCCTCAACACCAAGTCGGCTATCGTACGGGGAAATTGTCGTATATTAGTTTACAATTGTTATTGAAAATACAATGTTTGCTTTGTTTTAACTCTCCCAGCGATTTTTCCTCTTCATAAGCATATGAAGTTTTATTAATATTTACAATATTTTCGCATTTACTTTCTATCTTATAACTTTATTGATTAGTAATAGTTATCATAGTTGTCAGGTTAACGATTACATAGCTTGGTGGTATTTTAATGGCAAAAATTAATGATGTGTTTTGGTATAGTACTGATATTTTTATAGAATCAATATTATATTTATTCATTTCCTTCGATGTTAATATTGAAGGGTGGAAAATGTTATATCTTGGCGAAGCTATAGTATCTAATATATGAACTACTTTTTCTTGTAAGTAATCTAACTTTATTATTTGATCGTGGTATATAAGTGTAATGCTTATGTCATAATTATATTTGTTAATGACATTAATTGAATTCAGAATTTTATCTCTGTCTTCTAATATTGTCTCTCTAAGTAGGGTGATTGAGTTGTTAAAGTGATTGTTGATTTCAATCTGTTTGTTAATGGTCTGAATTATTTGGTGATTGTTTTCATGATTATTGTATATGTATTCCAAAATATTTTGTCTGTTGTTGTCATCCATTACGCCAAATAGTTATTTTTGGGCTTTACCAACGGCGTTTATTAGTCCACGTTTCGATCTGTTTAGTGGTATTATTGATTTTATTTTTGATCGAATGGTGCCTATTACTACGTTTATGCGACAGCCGAACCTGTTTTCACTCGATTTTGTTCGATTCAGAACGCGTGCATAAACACTTTTTCAGTTCGTTTTGAAAACTCTAAGTGACTTGAATAAGGTCACCTTTCAAGCCCGTCGTTATTTTTTAAAAACGAAATGAAGTGTAGCATAAACGCTTAGCGTTTTCAAAACGTTTTGCAATTCAACTGTTCGGAAAATGTTGTTTTCTGCGGTGTTGCCATATGGCTCAAATATTTTTATTTTTTGTCATTTTCTCAATGATTTTGTGAATTATAGAATTAAAAATCATTGCAAAATGTTATTAAAAATCAAAATAAGTATTATACGTATAGTGAACATTAGTTTTGCACAATGTAATTTTTAAAAAAACTTATTTTGACAGGTGAGCTACATCATATTTTATGCATATGGCAACTTTGCATAAGAAAACAATACACGAATTCGTCCTCATTCGGCGTCGCACGCATAAACACATAAATAAAAAGTGTTCTGAATCGAACCGAATCGAGTGAAAACCGTTTCGGCTGTCGCATAAACGTAGTATATTTTAGTTAGTAAATGCTTTTGTTTATTTGTTAAAAAGTTAATGTTGGACTCTATATTGTTTAGTATTCGTATTATTTCATGCGGATTTATTATATGTAATATTATTTTAGTATCATTACATATTTTTACGGGAGTTGTTAATAGCCGTATAAATCCATGTTGGTTGTTAATTGGTGTTAATGATACTATTGCTCTTGTTTGAGTCGGGTATATTACCAGTAGGAGAAAGAGTACTTGGAATATTAGAATGTATACACGTCAATTTACGTTTTATATTGGAAGTGTGTATATTGGTAAGTTTAACCTTTCTGAATTTAGGCTGTTCTTTATGCCTAAGGTTCTTATAATTCTTTATGAATAGTTCCTGCCTATTTTCAACTTACTTTTCTCTATTCTGATTCGCTTGGTTGATTTTGTCTGTCTTTTGCTTTTGTATTCTGATTTCCTTGTGGTCCAATTTGTTGTCTTGGACCTCTAGAGGTGTACATTTAATTGTACTATGGTAAGTGTCGTTGTACAAAATAACAGCTTTGTTCATTTGAGCTGTTATGGGTCATTTTTCACCTAGATTTAGTATTCTTATTTTCTCTGTCAATGTATTATTTAGTCGTTCAACATCGCTGTTTCCTGTATGACTATTTGGTTTAGTCGCATGGAAGGCGATTGAAGTGTTAAATTCATTGTCGAATGTGAATTTCTTAATTTTGTTGAATTTTATCGACGATAGCCTTATTATTTCTATCTGGTATAGGCAAATATGTAGCATGTTTGGTAAATTTGTCGATAAATACAATGAATGTTGCTTCGAGTTGACATAAGTGTCAATATGAATAATTTCATTAATTGTTTGTGGGGTTTCGTTTAAATGAAATTCATTTTTGATTGGGTTGCGATCGTATTTGCCCCAGAACAAATATCACAATTATTAATAATATTGTGAATATTTTCTTTTAGATTGGGATTATATATTCCTGCTTTTAGATTTTCATAAGTCGCTGTTATTCCACAATGTCCACTTTCGTGTTTGTGAAATAATGCGATTCGTTTATTGAATTCGTTGATGTTTTCAATACTCGTATCTTTGACTCGTTTAGAGCATTTCACGAATTTTATGTGAGGATTACTTGCGAACTCGTTTAAGATAATTTCTTGAACTTTTTTATATTCATTTTCATGTAAGTATGAATATATTCCTACCTTACCTTTTTTAATTTCTCTGCCTATAATATTAGTGACTTTATTTATCATTATTGATATCTGCGATTTCAATATAAATTTGTTTTTTATTGAATATATTTGTAGTATTACTCTGTTTTTCCACTACTATTTTAACTTGTGTAGGGAATCTATTTACCACTGTATTCAGTATAGTATGATCACTTTGCTGATTTTCCTCTTGAGGATTAGAAGTTTCCTCCTCGCTGCGATTGTCCTCCGTGAATTCCAAGTCTTCCTCGTTTTCGGTGACAGAGTCCCAATGGTTTATTTGTTCTTCGGTTATTCTACTTAAAAGATCGCCTATGTTGTTATCTTTACCCTTTATGTAATTTACTTTGAAATTAAGTTAATCAACCATCTTTGTAAACGGGGACTTATGTTTTTCCTGTGAATTTTGTCATAAGCCACCTAAATGGTTGGTGGTCGCTTTCTAGATCAAAGGATATTCCAAAGATGTATGGGCGGAAATATTTTATGGCCCATACTATTGCGAGCAGTTCCTTTTCAAAAGTCGTATAATTCGTTTCGTGTTTATTCAGGGTTCGTGAGGAGTATGGGTGTCCATTTTAAGAAAGGACTGCTCCAATTGCGAAATTACTGGCGTCCGTTGTTATTTTAAATTTTTTTGAGAAATTAGGGTATCGTAAAATTGGTGTGTTTGTTACAATATCTTTGAGCTTATCGAAGGCCAGATTATATATCTGGGTCATGTATATTTATTGACTGACCCTTTAAATATTTCGTCATTGGGTGTGCTACTTTTGCGTCTTTTATAAATTTGCGATAAAACCCAGCCATTCCTTAAAACGACTTTATTTGTTTTAGGTTGGTCAATCCCTGTATAATTTAAACTTTTTCAGTGTTTGGTTTTATACCATGAGTAAGAAGAACATGTCCTAAGAATTGTGTTTCTTTCTTCAAGAAATCGCATTTATCTATTTGTATTTTGAATTTTGGTATTCTCAATGCTTTAAATATTGACTTTATACTTGTAATATGCTCCTGTAATAAGGTGCTAAGCACAAGGATATCATCCATGTAGACTACACAAGTCTTATTAATGTGGTCCTCCAGGACTTTTTTCATCAATCTTTGAAAGGTTGATGCTGCATTTTTCAGGCCAAAGGGCATACGAACGAACTCATAATGTCTCGATGGTGTTGAGAAAACTGTTTTTGGCCTATCTTCTTCCCTTACCAAAATTTGGTGGAAGCCCTTTGCTAAGTCAAGGGTAATAAAATATTGTGCTCTGCCCAGTTTATCAAGTAGGGCATTAAGATTAAGATTTGGTATTGGATATTTGTCGTGAACTGTGTATTCTTCATTAAGTTTCCTATAGTCTATGACTGTTATATACTTCTTTTTTCCTGAATTGTATAGTTTCTTTTCCACAACCCACAAGGGTCTGTTATAAGATGAATTACTCTCCCTTATTATATTTTGTTGTATCATTTCTTGTATCTGTTTGTTTATTTCTTCTTCATAAACTTGTGGATACCTTCATATTTCAGAATATAAAGGCCTAACAGTTGTTGTAACTATTTCATTTAGTACCTCGTTTGTGGTTGACAATATGTCGCCATCTCTAAAGAAAAGGTAATCAAATTTGTGTAATCATTTTTTTATTTCATTGACTTTCTCTTCCATCAGATGTTTAAAATCAAATTCATTATTATTTTCGAAACTATTTAGTGGTTGTAACATGCTTATATTTTCCATTGATCTTTGATAATTGAACTCCTCGGAGTGCAATTTAGTTCCGACGATCTCAACTAATCGAAGCTCATTGTTTATTTTTGCCTTTAGTGATATTAGAAAATTTTGGCCAATTATGCCTAGAAATTGATTGTTTTTAAAATCGATCACTTTCCATTTCAATGTGCCAGCCCCATCAAATTGTTTAGGGAACGGTGTTGTCACCGAATAATTTATTTCTTTTACCCCATTTAAGGGGTTGTTATACAACAGGATTTTTTTAATAGTATTTGAGGATAATCTTCTTTATTGGTTCCGAGCTTAAGAATAGTTATTGTGGACCCGGTATCTATGAGGCATTTTATATTTTGTTTGCCTATAGTTATTGTTATTATGGGGAGTGTGGATCGGGAAGAGACATTAAAAAATTTACTTTTTCTTCAATGTCTAACTCCGTTTCATCAGCTGTTTGTACTTCTATATATTCTGTATTAGTATTTGGGTTGTTTGATGTATTATTATATGGATTTGTGTTTCTTGATTGTTAGTAGTGTTTGGATGATTATTATACCCATTTCTATTATTGTTGCTGTTATTTTATTGTTTTTTATAAATATTTAGGTTTGAGTTACTGTTGTGCCCATTTCGATTCTGATTATTATCAGTTAAATGATTGGTTTGTTTGGGGCATTTGCTATTAACTGCGCCATTACTTACATTTTCAATTACCTTGTTTATATGACGCTCAAATCGATTCTGCGAGGTTTGATATAATGAAAACCTTATTTACAAACACTTTTTCAAATCGAATTTCACGCACGAATCGATTTGAAGGAAACAGCATTTGAGAATCGATTTCAGTTTTGTAAATCGATTTCCAATGTCATGTAAACACTTAGTAATGTCATTTCGTTTTGAAATTCAGAATGCTGTTTCATAAGAGTTGCCATGTGGTAAAACTATTTTGCTTTATTTTAACTTTTTTTTATAATTTGTGATTTATATACTGAAAAATCATTGTAGAATGTTATTAAAAATCAAGATAAGTATTTTACATTTATAT
The DNA here is from genome assembly GCA_035041805.1 of Amiota mariae. Taxonomy (NCBI): domain Eukaryota; kingdom Metazoa; phylum Arthropoda; class Insecta; order Diptera; family Drosophilidae; genus Amiota; species Amiota mariae. The sequence goes on along the minus strand of JAWNKV010000423.1, from coordinate 13,916 downwards.
ATTATTTTATTCAATGTGATTTTAAAAAATAACTTATTCTGTTGACCCAATCACATTATATTTTATGCATATTGCAACTCTGACATAATATAAATAAACCAGAATCGATCTAGTCAAACCGCTGTCAACCTCAGACCTCTAGGGATGCTACCCCCCATACAAATCGGGATCAAAATGAAAGTTCCTATTAGAAAAACTATTTTGTTTTTTGTACTATGGAACTGAAATTTTGACAATATAAGTGCCTGATCTAAATCCACCAACCATATAAATTTCAAGACCCTCGAACCACTAGGGGGTACCCCCATACAAACCGGGATCCAAATGTAAGTTCTTATTAGAAAAACTTTTTTGTTTTTTGTACTATCGACTTGAAATGTGAAGACTATAAGTTTCTGACCGATATCCTCCAACCATATAAATTTCAAGACCCTCGAACCACTAGCTGGGCCGTGAAGAGTATTACAACTTCGGCATACCCAAAGCTAGTCTTTTTTTATATTCTTATAATTATTATTGTTCTTAGCATGCAGATTGTTAGTATTGTTTCTTGGGTTTCTATGTCTATAGTCAGTTATTCTTATGACATCTAATAACTTATACTTTGAATTTTTCATGATGATATCATGTAATTCCATGGTATCATCAAGTAAAGCTCTTGATCTTCTCTTTGAGAATAGTTACCAGGTCTCTATTAGCACATCTAGGAGTATACAATGGGTTCTTTTCATCTTCTAACTTGTATAGTGTATTTAGTTCGTTTTTACATCTCTCAATAATGTTGAAAAGTTGTCTTAAATTACTCACTTTTACTTCTTTTAGATTATTATATATTTCCGCAAAAGTCGTCTTCGTGCGGAAATGACATCTCTGTTTCTGCTTCACTTCTCTTCAGGTTGTAATGTCCGATAACTCCTGTGCAATTCCCGCTTCTTTTCCTCTCAATTTCTCATTTAGTATGATGTTTACGCCAAACTCCTGCAGTTCTATGTTCCTATCACACAGATTCATCGCTTGATCCACCGATTTTATAAAAGACACCACATAGGTTTCGTTGTACAATGGTTGAATCGCTCTGAACTGACCCAAAATATATTTAGTCGTCAGTCCAAGATTGTTCGATAATTGGTGTTCATTACCTGGTGTTCGTTGTAATGATTGTTGAATTAGTTGAATATTCAGTATAGTGGTATTGCAGCTGGATAGAGTCGTTGTTTAGCAGCAATTGTTGTGCTTGGAGTTTTATTTTTCCTTCCAATTCCTCTATCGTGCTTTGAAGTTGTGTTGCACCTTTGTCCTGGAACTCAAAATCATCATGTTGCAATTCAATTGCATTTTGTTGCTCCTTCAACTTATTGTCCATGTCTTCTATTTTCTTTTCGAGTTGTTCCAATTTGTTTGTCATCGCTTTGAGAGTAGGTCGGTAATTCTCCAAGACAATTGCGAGAGTTATTTGGGTTTATTTGTGGTTTGAATGATCCAGCGAATGTGTTAGATTTATGGAATGAATTTAAAGATGATATGAGTGAAGATTTTCTTATAGACTACAGTCAGGATATTTCTTATAATCGAACTAAGAGTTATCAATAATAATCAATAATATTCTTCATACACATAATACTTCATGTCAAGAACTTGGACTTCCAATCCCTGTTTATTTCCCTGATGATTCTGTTTTCAGTGATAGTACTAACTGCGTTGAAGAAGAAAATATTTTTGAAGATATGTATAATAGCGGTAATGATGAACAACGTAATATTATAGATATTGTTTTATACGAAGTTTTAAATCATGATACTGATAGCAATGTTTTTTGTTTAACGTATTACGTAGGTTGTGGGAAAACTTATGTCCAAACAGTAATCATTCGTAAATTAAATTCATTAAGTGTTCGCTGTATACTCGCGGTAGGACCTTACACATTGTGTTCAAATTACAATTTCCATTATTAGAAAATTCAGTTTCAAATATCAGTCCTAACAGTAGTCAAGGTAGATTCGTTAAATCTGCGTCACTTATTATAAGCGACGAAATTTCAATGTGTCCTCTTTATGCTTTGAAATTAATTGATAGATTGCTGAGAGATTTGAATTTGGGAGAGAATAGTGACATACTTATTTGGGGGAAAACAATTTTGTTATACGGTGATTTTAGACAAATTTTGCCAGTTGTTCCTCATTGGTTCACGTGTTACCCTCATCGAAAATTGTATTACATCGTGGTCTGAATTTCGAAACTTTCATTATTATGTCACTTTAACTCGAAATATGAGAGCTCTTCCTCATGAAATTCAATTTGATCAGTTTCTTATATCACTTGGTAATGGTGAAATGGAAGCTTTTCCTCAGATTGGTTCGGATATTGTTGAAATACCGAATCACCTATTTCCCGAGCCTGAAAACATCATCAATGATATTTGGAAACATTGCAGCAACCATTTTATCAACTGACATTTTGCATTCAGTTATTTTGGTTGCTAAAAATGATGATTGTTCGTTTATAAATTTAGAAGTCTTAAAACGAATACCTGGAGAGGAGCATGCATACTACAGCTTTGATAAAATTGTCAGCGATGATGCACGTGAACATAATAATTTTCTTATTAAGTTTTTGTATACTATATCAGTTAGTGGTCCGCCTCCCCATAAATTGATTTTAAAAGAAAACTGTATTGTATTATAAACACGAAATTTAAATACAGGAAAAGCATTATTTAACGGAACTCGCATGCGCGTAAAACGAATGCACCGAAACTCAATAGATTGCGAGGTGTTAACAAGTGTAGCGCGTAATATCCGAATTTTAATTCCCCGTATTCATTTGACTTATTCGGGAACCCTTTTACCGTTCAAATTTCAAAGAACACAATTTCCAGTCATTCCAGCTTTTGCGATGACTATAAATAAATCCCAAGTTTTAAAAAGTTTGAATTTTGTTGATACAACCTGTGTTTAGTGGCGGACAATTGTATGTTGCCGCCAGTAGAGTTCGATCATTTTACGTGAACTTATTAGCACTTAACAAAACACATTTTTTTTCTAGAATGCGATTGTGTCGGTTGCACATCGAAGTTTGCCGGGCCGTCTAATGTTATGTTAACTTATATGCATGTTAACCATAAACCAATAAAAAAAATAAATGTTTTGAAAGAAAATTATGGAAAAAAACATTTTTTTTAAGTAAATGCAATAAAATTCCATTTAAATTATTATTGGCAGGTAATTGCTTCGAACGATTAGGAAGTAGTGATAAAAAATGATGTTTTAGATACGCGAACGTGACATTAGAACATCAGTGAACGCGTTTAGTTTCAACCGTTAATTTTTTTTTTTTTTGTGTCTTGGTAGACAAAGATTATAAGATGGGCGAAAAAAAAAAAAATTTTATAACGTCGACAAACAACTGCATAGCTAAAAAATATCATATCATTTACCCATGTTGACCTTTCTGTAAAAATACCCTTATCAGAACAACGTGCAAAGTAGAATACGATAATTACCGTATCACCTTCAATTGAAAATGTGAAATATAATACATAAGTAAATAAAGTAAGGTATTACCAGCGATGGAGCTACATTAATTATTAATCCTTAACTTACATACTACACATCCCTTCTTATTTAAATGGATTTATAAGAATCCATTCATTAAGTTTAATGAATAATTTGTTGTTAAAATTATGATATAAAAATTTATAAGAATCCATTCATTAAGTTTAATGAAAAGTTTGTTGTTCTAGCTCAAGGTCTTAGTTGCTTCAATTTATACATATTGTAATTAGAATTAAGTCTTCTAGTTTACAATAATAAATAATTTTTTTTTAAATTATAGATTTAAAGTAAATTTTTTATTATATTTCTTATTTCTAAATTTTATTTCTTTAATCAGTCCATTCTTTATCATTGTCCGTAACTAAGCAATTGTTATTGTCGTCAGTATTGGTTTCCCGGGATTCCAGGATTGGCATCCCTAGACCGTACTTAGTAACCAATACTGACGACAATAACAATTGCTAACACATTCGCGGAATCCCGGGATCCCGCTCTTTTTCAGTCCCGTATTGATTAGTCAATACAAATCCCGGGATATATTTCAGAACATTTTCCTACCCAAAAAATTTCAAATTTTCTTTAAACGTGCAAAACACTTATTCTTATAGTCCATTTACAACGACTGGTAAATTTTTTCAATTTTAATTTCTGACTATTTGCCACAGCGTTCCATTTGTGTGTACAATCAAAACGGAAAACAGCTGACACATTTTCTAATGGTGGAGACAGGGGTTATTTTCTGCAGAAAGTGTATAATTACCTTTCAACAATTCAACCAACAAGTGTTGAGGCAGAGAGGTGCTTCTCTCTCGGTTGGAAGAGAACAACTTAAATGCTTTAGTTTTTTTAAGATCTTATTTTAATAATAAGAAAATAAATGTACCAAATCGAATTAAAGTTTAGTTAAGTTGATCTCGTACGTATTTGTGATATGTAAACAATGTTCCTTTATTATTAATTAATCTGTTAAAGTAGTAGTTATATTTACAATATATGAACTTATGCTACGAATTGAATTTTTTAAATGAAAAAAAAAATATGGTTTTGAAAATATTTTCTGTGTGTAAATTAGGAAAAATTAAATCCCGAGACCAATCCCAATTGCCATTTTAAATCACGAAATCCCGGGATTGACAAGAGCCCCGAAAATTGGCATCCCTAGTACGGTCCATCTTATGTCCAGCTGGGTTACTAATATATACTATATATGTATATGTTGCTACTCTCCGGCAAAATTTCATCGAAATCGGCTTTGTACGGGACTAATTGAATGATATTTATTTTATTTTGTTGTTACTCTTAATTAAAAAAGAGATTATTAATAATATTGAAATAATTATCTGAGATGTTTGACAAAGACTACTTGATTGATTTAAAAAAAAAGAAAAAACACTTAAAAATAGGACAAAAATATAATTGAAATCAAGTCAAGTTTGAATCGGACTCGCAATGGAGGGTTCCATACCATCGTTCAAGTTTCTTTGAAGCTAAAATAAAATATGTGTTTAAATAATAGTAAACATCATACAGAAATAACATAAATAATATCCAACTGCTTTAAGTTACAAAGCATTGCTTGAAACATAAGCTATTATAATTGTAAATAGTCCTTTATTGAGATTTTCCGATTATAAATTTATCATGAAGTTTGAAACACACAGAAGGAGACATCGAAGACCCCATAAAGTATATATTCTTGATCAGCGAGACGAGGCGAATTGATCTCGCCATGTCCGTCTGTCTGTCTGTATGGAAACTAGTCCCTCAGTTTTTGAGCTTGAGAGCTGAGATTTTGGGACCACTAGCGTGGTACCCCCTATACATACCGGGAGCCAAATGAAAGTTCTTATTAGAAAAACTTTTTTGTGTTTGTACTATGGAACTGTAATTTGGACACTAAAAGCGTCTGACCGGCGTGAAGAGTAATACAACTTCGGCATAGCCAAAGTTAGTCGTTTTTTATATTTTTACTAGCTGTGCTCAGCCCCGCTTTGCTGTGGCCCAATCTACATGTGAAACTTAGTTTGTTCAAGGCCACAGTAGAAACGGTTTGTTTATTTTGTTTGAATACTTTATATTGGGTTGGTTCGTTTGCTGTATGAAAATATATCTAAGATTTTTGTTTAATGTTTTGAAATATTTTTCACAAGACTGCGATGATGCCTCTGCAATCGCACTTAAAACTTTGCAATCAATCATTGCCATATGTCAATTTAATTTAGTCGAAAGGATCCTGCTTTTTCCTTTTAACAAATTAAAGTGTAGATCCAAATATAAGGTACTAAGCTGACAAAGAAACTTTGGAAAGTGCAAAGAAAACAAAAAGTTACAGAGGTGTCGTGGGACGCCTGGATGGAACAAAGTTCCTTTTCTGCTGTAATATTTGTTTCTTTACTTCCCGTCTCTCATGATATTCTTTATATCTGTGTGCATTGGTTTTGCTTCTCGAATTTGTGTTTTTGTTATTGTTGTATTTCTCCTCTCATTTATTGATAACTGCATAAAAGAGAAGTTTTATGTTATAAAAAGTCTGATTACTGCAAAACCGCGGGAAACTGTTTTGACGTACCTGCAGCAACATATGCTAACTTTGAAAGCTCACAGCTGTGCGATTATCGTAATAAAAACAAAACAAAAAACTTCAAAAATATCGGTGGTGCTTAGTTATCGATAAGAAAAAAATAACGGTGGAATTCGAAACTTCAAAAATCAATTAATCCTCACCAGATTGGTCATTTCTCCCACTGTGCGTCACTTTGATTTTCTTGTTGCTTCCGATATTTATTGCTTTCACATCGTCGGCGTCGTAGTCTCAAGCGCACACACAATTATTAAATTACTGTTTTGGAGGCACTTCCATTGAAAGTTTGATCGCTCGTTGCTTATCTTTGTGTTTGTTGCTTACTATTGTTTTAATTTAAGGACCTCTAGAGGGGTACCCCCCGGGAACCAAATGAAAGTTCTTATTAGATTTTTTTTTTTTTTTTTGTACTATGGAATTGAAATTGGGACACTATAAGTGTATCCACAAACCTTCTAAATTTCAAGACTCTCGCACTACTAGAAGGGACGTAAAGAGTATTTTAAATTCGGCATAGCCAAAGCTAGTTTTTAGGGTTCCGTACCCATAGGGAGTTTACGGGATCCTAGCTCCGTCCGTCCGTCGGTCCAACTCCTGCTCTACCTCATGAACCGTAATAGGTAGAGAGTTGAAATTTTAACAGAGTGTGTAATTCACTTGGGTGTAGAACGACAAATACTAAAAATACACATTTTTAGAAGCATTGTTCTTTAATTTAACCTTTTGTATCAAATTTTTTATTTTTTTGTAGTATACTTTAAGCTGTAATTGTAATATACTTTTAGGCTATTAAATATGCACATAATTTAATATATTAAGCAAAAAATCTTGTACGATGGTATGGAACCCTCCGTGTACGAGTCCGACTCACACTTGGCTGGTTTTTTTTTATTTTAACTTTATTTTACTTTTATTATTTACACATTCTGTGAAAAGTTCAACTTTCCATCTATTATGGTTTATGAAATAGAGCTCCATGACGGACGGATGGACAGCGTAGGCTAAGTAATTTTGTCCCGTTTTCACCCTTCGGGTACGGAACCCTAAAAAGAGAAACAAACAAAAATAGCAAAAAAAAGGAAATAATAAATAAGGCTAATATGAAATACCAGCCTCTGGCCCAATGGGGGAAATTTATTTGCACATAGTAACGAGCTATGCCCATACGCACAGCCATGTGTGGTCAGAGACATATAAACTAATAAACTACAATAATGGATCGTGTAGGTCATAGTAAGTAATGCATCTATTGAATGCTAAAGGGACAACATTTCTCGTAGGACGACTAGGGACACAAAAGTTTAACTGATTCAATAGCTCAGGAGAATCAATTTCCCCAACTATGAGCTTATAAAGAAAACTAATCCCAAGAGCTATCCTACGATGCACCAAAGATGGAAGACTGATAATAAGGTGCCTATCAGACTAAGATGGCAAACGCGAGTTAGGATTCCAGTTTAGGCTACGAAGGGCAAACAGGAGGAATTGTTTCTATACAGACTCAATTCGAACTTGATTATTTACATATTGCGGTGACCAAATGCAAGAGCAATACTCGAGGAGTGGACGCACAAGAGATATAAAAAGAGTATTTTTGGTATACGGGTCATTAAATCCAATAGACCTACGTTTAATGAAACCAAAAACACTCTTCGCTTTATTTACGATAGAAGAGATATGTTGGTTAAAACACAGCTTGGGATCAAACAGGACACCGAGGTCATTAAAAGTAGAGACTCGCTCGAGTTGGACGTTTTCAATCGTGTATGTAAACAAATGAGGTCTACACCGATGATACGTCATGAACTTACATTTGGAGATATTTAGATATAAGTAATTAGCGGAACACCAAGAATGTAAAGAATCAAGATCCTCTTGGAGTCTGAGATGGGAGGCACCATCATTAAATGAAAAGCACAATAATACATATTGTTATATGCAGAGAGGCAGATTATTTATATTAAGGGAAAAAGAGTAATGGACCTAGGATCCTTGAGGAACATCAGAAGTGAGAAAGACTGGACCAGAAACAGTGTGCTTAAAACACACTCGCTGAACGCTGTTTCTTAAATAAGGGGCAATCCAAAAAAGAAGATGTTGTGGAAAACCTAAAAGGACAAGTTGGTGTACAAGCAGATCATTATTAACAGAATCAAATACTTTGATGAAGTCAATGTAAATAACATCAGTTTGACGTTTGTCCCTAAAACAAGATTTATAAAAGATCTAAACTAAAGCAAGTTTGTAGTTGAAGACCGCTTTTTCATAAAACCGTGTTGAAACAAAGAAATAATTGTTTCCAAAAAGTGATAAAAGGTCGAAGTGAGAATTTTGTTTTAAAAAATTTGGGATTGCACAAAGTTAATAAGAACCTCTGTGATGTGATTGGATATTTCAGCTTTGTTCCCTTTTTGTGTACGGGAACAATAAAGGATTCCTTCCAGATAGGAATGAAAGATGCGCTCTGAAGTGATAAAGTGAATAGTTTCAAATGCGGCTTACACAGAGACTCAGCTCAGTGCTTAAGCAGAGAACCAGGTATTTTGTCTGGGCCGGGTGAGTAAATGGATTTCAATGATTTTAAATTTATAAGAAGGCGCTGTAACGATGATGTTACAATGGAAAATGGCATAAGGATAATGGTTTTTAATATAGGATTCAGAGGAATAAGTGGATTAAAAGAATTTTGCAAACAGATCTGCAACACCCAAATCACTGTGGCTAAGTTCATTAACTAGATATAATGATGAGGAAAATAAAGAAGACTTGCACTTTGAGTTCACAAAGTTATAGAACTGCAATCTATAACGTGAGAAATAGTTGTTATAACAAAGGTTATTTAATGCGAGAAAATTAGCCCGGGCCACACAGGTTAGAATGTCTTCTCGTAAACCAAAGTGGTTTATTTGATACTTTCGAAACAGCGTTATTGATGGATGTAGCATGACACATATAACTTTCCAAATTGGAGTTAGGTGGAGCATAGGAACACGATATATATGCTGATTAATGAGGCAAAAATAACCTCACACAAATAAATTCAATATTGGCTAAGCAGTTTAGATCAACAAATTCTGATCGAACGTGAGAGACAACAGCAATGAGGACACCGCAATACGCGCTGAATAGGGCGGTCTATCCTATATGTGACGAAATTTCAACGAAAATATTCGGAAAATGCTTTAACATCTGCTTCACAGGAGAAACGATCCGTATACATATTATGAAGCTTGGATAATAAACCTCTAACATTTTGATATATTATAGAGATATTCTGCAGGCAGAAAGCTAGTTTTTGCATGCTTATTTATATTTAAAAGCTTAAAACCAGTCAGAGTGAGAGCGAAGCGAGAAGCGAGTTGAAACTATAAAGCGAGAGCGAAGCGAGCGAGTATTTTTGAAATGGTTTGTAGCTTGATATCGCTTTTGAAGTACATATACTTATGTTTTTTTGTTGCATTTTGAGCTTATATTACCGTTTTTTTTTAAAGCAAATTAATTTTTTGCATTCTTAAATGAAAGTCGGGCGCTGTAAAATTATTGTAAAGTTAAAATTAATTTTAAATAATGGAAATTAACTTGGAAAACTTAATTTCAGAAGTATTTAACCGGCCAGTTTTGTGTGATCAAACAAATACAAATTACCGGTATAGAATTTTTGTAGAAAATAAATGGAAAGAAATTGAGAGAGAATTAATAAAACATATTAAATTTATTAAAATAAAAAAGAAGAAAATTAAAATAGCTATGAATTACAGTATATTATTTTTGTCAAGTCACAAAAGGCATCTCTCACTATTTGGCCTGTTCTAACATTGACTGAATTAAATAGCTAACATAAAAACGAGCAATGCAAATCGCTTCGCTTAAAGCTTTCACTCTGGCATCTTATAGCATAACATGAAATATTATCGCTTCTCGTTTCGCCTCACTTGTAGCGCGCACTCTGACATCAGCCTAACAGTACTAGATCTATTCTTTTTATTCTGTTTAAATTCATGAACAACCATATTAAGAGGCCACAATTTAGGATTACACAATGGCGAAATATTCCTTAGTTATGAAAAATTGAATTTTTGCATACTAACCTTCACATTAGACTTGAAAGCAGTTTGCCTGTTAATATCGTCACAGGTAAGTAAGTCTTGATAGGTAAATATGTTTACGTGGGGCCACTACAGACAAGATATGTGGTGAAACCACATTTAAGGTATCGCTATCAAAAGATGGCGATATTCTAAAATTATAAAGTTGTCGCAAGTGACATTGTTGAATGAGCGACCTGTTTGGACCCCTCAGTTAAAGGTACAATTGTGGTAGGGGGTATACCACCATTGACGCCATCATTCCCAGAATTATCCAGAATTGAGCTAGATGGACGAGGAGAAGCATGTATTGACCGCTTGGAGGCACTGATGGCAACATTCCTATTTTTTGTCCACAATGGTATTCGCTGAAGGAGGAGAAGCGGTTCTATACCGCTTTGAGGAATATACTGCAGATTAGGGTGGAACTACCTATATTACAGGCAGAAGCGGATTTGAGGTAGGATTGGCTGGAGGAGCAATTGTGGCAGGAACAAGAGAAGTGGAAGGAAGTAGTTGGGAGAAGCATATGAGAAGGTGACAATAACAGAAGGGGAGGAGGCAAATCAAACTAATATTTAATAAGTAAATCAGTCTCCGAATGAAAATCAAATTATTCAACTTGATAAAATTGTCGCATATACTACCATATATTGACGAAAAATCAACCTGCCGTTTAAAAAAGGATGGGCAATACCACGTCAAATTGCCACAAGCAGATTTAGATCTACTGACTATCCTGTCATGATCACGGTCGTTCAGTCCCTCATACTTCAAATGGCAAAAAAAAAAATCACACAACCGTATGCGTTGAGAATCAACATCGAAAGTACTGTATTTTTATTCTTGCACGAAGCATTGCAACAAATCATTTTCATGACAGAAATTAAATATAATCGACAATAGAAATAAAATAAAACAAATATAATTCATTTAAAAAAAAATGTAGTAAATAAAAAGAAAAAATAATAATAATAATTGCTTAACGTATCAAAAATGCAGATAGCAAAACCCCAACGTGGACACCCTGTTAAGCAGGTGCAATGTAAAACTAAATGTACACACTGCAAGTGAAAGAAGAGAGCGCACAAAAAACAACAAACATAAAGCACTAACCCACCTATTCTCAAAAATATCACAAAACAGAAATCATACTGTTAAAGCCTAACATAATCTTGCGGTCGCTGTTAAGCCATTTTTCCATATGAAAAAAGCGCTTATCATCAAAGCTTTTGAAATCGACTATCATTCAGCCAAGATAGTTGGTCGAGCATGTCTTTCGATAATTAGACAAAAATGTGAAATGCACTGTTCTCGCTCTGTAAAATGGATAATCTTGTGATTTGTTGTTTGCTCGCGGAAATTTTGGAAGAAGAAGAAAATTATGGGCAAAGAAATGTGTTAAAATCATTGCGTCATCATAGTGATCCATTTTTAATGCAGGACAATAGTTTTGTGAAATATTATCTATTTTCAAAAATATTGTGCCAGCAATTGCACACATTCGCAAATACATATAAGATAAAATAAGGCTTGTCAACAAATCAAATTCAGAAAAAAAATTTTAAATAGAATTACTCGAAGAACCCCTAAAAAACACCTGTTTTAATTTTTGCATAAGATTCTTTTTTTTATAAAATATTTTATGTTTCCAACATATTTTCATTTTCTTTAAGTTGGCAAATCTGCACAAACTGAAGTTTATTATTATGACGTATTTACAATTTAAAGAAATTATAAATATAGCCTATTCACAAAGTTGATTAACAAAGCATTTCCATCCGTCTCTATTGCGTGCTAATGCGCGAAGTTCGCTCATAAATTTTCTTGTTTCAGCCGCAACAGTTCGTTTCCACGTCAACTTCCGTCTTCCCCTGGACCTCATCCCTTGGGAGTTCCATTCCAATATGGCATGGGGTATTTCGTCGATATTTTTGCGAAGGGTATGTCCCAGCCAACCGTACTTTCGTTTCCGTATCACAATTTTAATTGGGTCTTGCTCGCAGATTTGCCAGAGTCGCTGATTACTAATAAGACATCGGTTGATGAACGTTTGTAGTTTCCTCATGTTTGTAGTTGTATTATAGTATGCCAAGTCTCACAGCCATAAAGCAAGACAGATTTTACACAAGCGTTAAATATTATTATTTTCGTCTTCTGGTGGACATGTTTAGCTCTCCAGAAGTTTCTTAGTCTCCCAAATGCGACCTTGGTTTTTTGAATTCTACATTCTATATCGATATGGGTTCCCCCATTTGTTGTTATTTGGCTACCAAGATATTCAAAACGTTCAACCTCGTCGATGTCGTTACCTTCGATTATAAGATGGGTGCTAGTAGCGGTATTTAATCGCATGCTCTTGGTCTTCATGCAGTTAATATTCAATCCCACTTTTTTAGACTCCACAGTGAGTTTGTCTAGTTGGGTTTGTATATCCGAACAGCGATTCGTTAGCAGTGCTACATCGTCAGCGTATTCCAGGTCACTTAATTTTCTGTGCAACTTCCAGTTGAGTCCTATGTTTTCGATTCCTGCAGATTCAAGGACTAAATCCAGGACGTTGATAAACAACAGCGGAGATAGCGCACATCCTTGCTTAACACCGCTCTTACATGCAAAAGACTCGCTTAGCTGTCCGTTGTGTAGAACACGGCTAGTGGAGTCCTCGTAGCTGGCCTTGATGATGTTGACGATTTTTTGCGGGACTCCTCTAGCGCTTAGCGCTAACCATATACCATTGCGATCTATAGCATCGAAGGCTTTTAAATAGTCGATGAAGGCTATATATAGTGGAGCATTAAATTCTGCAGATTGTTCAACCAATATGCGTACTGTATTGATAAGATCAGTGCCTCGATTTCTCTGTACGAAACCCGGCTTGATTTTTCCTAATAAGCTTATTTACGTGTTCTGTAATTCTACCCAGGATGATTTGATTCAGTACCTTCATAACAGTGGGTAAAAGTGAGATGCCTCTCCAGTTGGAGCACTTTTTCTTGTTTCCTTTTTTGGGGATTTTAATAATTATGGACTCTTTCCTCGTCCTAGGCACTGTTTCAGTGATCCAAACTGTTTTTAAAATACCCATCAGTTTAGTGGCCATGAGGCGTGCGTCTGCTTGGAAGCATTCTACTGCAAGTCCATCATTCCCAGGTGCTTTGCCTTTTTTGAGGGTACGGATTGCTTCTACTATTTCGTCTATTGTTCCCTCCAACAATTCGTATCTATTTGTCTACTTGTATTGTGCCGATTTCGGATGGTTAGCTGTTCTACGCTTGCAAGGGATGGCGTATTAAGCGTACGCTCAAAGTATTCTTTCCATATTCTTGCTTGCTCTTCTTTGGATGTAACAATGTTACCGTTTTCATCCTCAATGGGGCTGTTGATTTTAACGTTCCCTCCGCTAATAGTTCTTGTGAGGTCGTAAATAACTTTCATGTCACCTTTTGAGGCGGCTTCTTGTGCACTCTCTCCTAGTTTGTCAAAATACACCAATTCGATTCTTGTCTGCTTACTTATTAATTTATTTAGTACGTTATATTCAAGGGTATGTTCTTCTATGCGCTGTGGATTATTCTCATTAAGCATCTTGAATTTTATATGGTTTCTTTCTGCGATTCTTCTCCAAAGAGTTACTGACATCCACTCTTCCTTTGTCCTGGATTTTTTGCCTAGTATATTGTCACACACAGTATACAT
>JAWNKV010000422.1:0-82186 GCA_035041805.1 Amiota mariae | reverse complement strand
GTCGTGGGACACCCGGGTGGAAAGAAGTTCGTATTCTGCTGTAATATTTGTTTCCTTATTTTCTGTCTCGCATGATTTTCTTTATATCAATGTGCATTGGTTTTAGATTTTTTAAAAACTTTTATTTAACTTAAGAAAATTTTTATCATGCACGTCTTTTCATTGGTTATGCTCTGTTGCTTCTTGAATTTGTATTTTTGTTATTGTTGTATTTATCCTCTTATTTACTGATACCTGCATACGCAGAAAAGTATTGCGCTATTCTTTCTGTATATGATGTTAACTGAGAGCAGAAAAAGATCGAAAGAGGGTGTTGTTGTTGTTCTTGTTTTTTCTCCTATCATTTATTATAATGAGAATGCACAAGAGTATTGCGAAAGACTACAATAACAACAAAAACTACAATATAAAGACTGGACAGTTCACTTTCAAAATTTTTGTTGATGGTGTTATTTTTCAAGTAGAACTAGGTAAAGTGAACGAAAACAACAACGATTTTATCCATTGCTCGGTAGTATTAGGTTGGTACAAAAATAATGGCCGTTTCCATATTGTTTATTTTTATGTATGAATTTCGGAATAAATTTTTTAATGAATGTGGTCATGCTATATGTCGTTTTAAAGCGTGTTTTTTGCTCTATCTTTTAGACCAATTATCTTTTTATCGTCATACGTTTCTGATTTCCGACCACTTTTTGTGATGCTATCAAAACAAGAAATTCGCATTATTTTGCTTCACGAGTTCAAACTTGGCCACAATGCTGCGGAGACGACACGAAATATCAATAAAGCATGGGGCGAGGATACTGCTTCCGAACGTACCACACGTAGATGGTTTGAAAAATTTCGCGCAGGTGATACCAGCCTTAAAGATAAAGAGGGTCGCGGCCGTCCATCTGAGGTTGACAATGACGAATTGAAAGACTTAATCGAAGCCGATCCTCGTAAAACCACACGAGAAGTCGCACAAGAACTCAACGTCGATCACTCAACAGTCGTACGTCATCTGAAGCAATGGGTGCCGCATGAATTGAACGAAAATCAAAAAAATCGTCGTTTTGAGGTTTCATCGTCTCTTCTTCAGCGCAACAAAAATGACCCGTTTCTCTACCGAATCGTAACGTGCGATGAAAAATGGATCCTCTACGACAAACGGCGACATTCCGCGCAGTGGTTGGACAGCGACGAGGCTCCACAACACTTCCCGAAGCCGAAACTGCACCAAAAGAAGATTATGGTTACTGTTTGGTGGTCAGCAGCCGGTCTCATCCATCACAGGTTTCTGAATCCAGGCGAAAAGATCACGGCAGAGAAGTACTGCCAACAAATATACGAAATGCACCAGAAGCTTCGACGTATGTGCCCGAGATTGGTCAATATGAAGGGACCAATGTGCTCCATGACAATGCTCGACCGCACGTCGCACAACTGACCTTGCAGAAGTTGAACGAATTGGGTTACGAGACTCTACTTCATCCGCCATATTCACCGGACCTCTCGCCCACTGACTACCATTTTTTCAAACACCTCGACAACTTCCTGCGCGAGAAATGCTTCAAAAATCAAGACGACGCCAAAAACGCCTTCAACGCTTTCATCGCCTCCAGAACACTGGACTTTTGTGCTACCGGCATAAATAAACTTGTTTCTCGTTGGCAAAAATGTATTGATTGTAATGGTTTTTATTTCGATTAATAAAGTTTATTCTGAGCTGAGTTACGTTCATTTAAATTGGCTGTTTGAAAACGGCCATTATTTTTGCACCAACCTAATATAATGCACAAACACACCCGTATATAATAAGCATAACGCTTTTTCGTTATTTGACGATTTCTAAAATTTTACTCCTACCGCAAATCGCATAAAAGAACTTCGTTCCAAAAATTAAAATAAATAAATTCCCGATGGGATGAAAGATTCTAACAAAACATAAGTTAAATTTAACAAATTGAATAAAATTATAAATTATAGTCAAAGATGAGATAAATAAATGCTAAAATATGCTACACTTTAATAAAATTCTCATAATTTTATGCTTAAAGAATAAAGTTATTCTCGTAATTATTATTGTTATTTTGATCCGGAGGCGACTGAGACTTCAGTGTAAGAAGACAATCCACCATCTCCATCCTTTCTGCTACATTTCTTTTCGATGGAAACTATTGAATTTTTTTTGACTCATAAAACTTTATTTTTAAAGGAACTTTATGTCTATTATTTTTAATTTTATTATTATTTTTGATTTAGAATTTTTTCAAATTCACCGATATTTTTAACGAGAATGGTAATTTCCGATTATACCGTATGCACCGAACTATAAACATATGTATTGTCTGTATGCTTTTGCGTATACATTTTGATAGTAATGAATTGTAATTGATCAAAAACAACAAGTTTCCTTCAAACTTTTATTGGCAATGCTAATACAGTTCTAAATTGTTCATAACACTAATAACAAACTATGCACTCGGCGTTGCTCAAGCTACAGTGGGGTCACAGGTGGCGGATAGTGGACGGCCTGCAGATATGTAGGTTAGCTGCGAATAGTGAATAAGCAGTCCCCGACCAATGAGCGGCGAGAATGGAAGGGATAGCTTAAAAGTCTGCACACCCTTGTGAAGTTTTTGTGACGGGGCGAGTGGAAGCCGCCCTTCGTAATAAGCTTTCCCAAATCCAGGATCGTCTGTTCCCATATTGGGCGGCTTCTTGGTCTGCGTCTGAACCTAATAGGTCGGCAGTAATATAAGCTTGGCGGTAGGCCTAAAACGCGGAGGTGACCGATTCTCGCCATGTCGCGCTGGGAGTCTCCGGATCGTTGTTAGTTTTTCCGCTAATGATGGTGAAGGGGTGATGTGAGCCTGCTCTGCCGAGGCAGCAGTCGTGACGTGGGTTAGAAACCAGCCACTTTGGATCCTGGTCAGGGAGTGTACATTGGACGCAGTTCAGTAAGCTGCGTTGCCCCGGGAGAGCTCCAGTCAGTCCGCGTATTCCGGGACTGGTAAAGCGTAGGTCAGGCCTCAGGGAACTGTGGTAGGGACTGTGTCCCAAGGGTATACCCCTTCCTGACTATTACGGCCCGCCCCCCTGCACACGATGCGCTGGCAAACCAAATCAAGAAATGTCGAACTTTTCCGGGAAGAATATCACTACGGCAATGGCCAACTTGGTTGCCGTAGCGGACAAAGCTACAAGTTTATCTGGAGATTTGGCCTTCAGGCGGAGCAGTAAGATGTGCCGCTCGCCTCCAAGAAAGGCCGAAGATCCACAAACGATCCCGTGGGAGGTATCCTGCGCAAATGAAGTGCCCTCTCCTTTCAAAGTAGGATCAGAAATTGTGCCAGAGGTGGTAATTACAAATGCCGCAGTGGAGAATACGCCGTCGGCACAAGCGAATGAGCATGCAGAAGTAAGGGAGAAAGAGGTGGGTATTGCATTAGGTGAGCCTTTTTCAGTTTCTGCTATGTCGTCTAAGTCGCAATCACTTCAGTCAAGAAAGACGACGGCTGATAACAGTAGACAAGTGGACGAAGATTGTCCGGAGGAACCGCATACATCAAGCGCAATGAGGAAATTAGAGCAGCTTGCTGTGATGATGGAGAAGCACCGGCACGTTAACAACGAGATGAGGGAGCTGTTAGCTACGGCAATCAATCTTCACAGAGACGAGGTTAACAAAAAGTTGCCTCCTGTCCGGCTAGCAGTGAGCGATGCCACGGTCGGTGTACAGACAGATGGGAGAGCACAGGTGAGGTGTGCGGTTAGCGTAAATATAGCGAAGGAGGATGCATCCTCTGTTAAGATATCAGGTATAAATAATAATCCTGATAGCGGCACGTGTACATTGAGGGTTGCAGATGAAAATCATAAGCCAAAGGAAAATAAATGGCAAGTAGCTGAGCATCGGATGAAGTGGAAGAAGAAGACGGAAACGCAGCGACCATCCCCTGAAAGTAAGGGTGGGGCACCTTCCAAGCCACCACCTAAAAAAGTTAAAGTAAGGTCTCGCCGAACACGGCCCGATGCTCTAGTCATTACGAAAATGTGGAAGTTAGCTTATGCAGACATCTTAAGGACGATAAAAGGGAAACCTGAGCTCCAGAAAGTTGGCGACATCGTTAGCAGGATACGCAGAAGGGCCAAGGGAGAAATTCTTCTCCATCTTTCTAAGAAGGGTAGCGCATAGACGTAAGCCCTAAAGGAGGAGATTAAATAAGCCCTGCAAAGCTGTGCAACGGTGAAATCGCTTTCCCAGCTAGTAGTTATAGAATGTCGTGATCTGGATGAAGTAACAGAGGCAGAAGAATTGAGGGCAGCCATTACTAGGAAATTTCCTGCAATCAAGCCCAGCAGCATTGCCATTAAAGCAATGAGATTTGCTAGAGATGGGACGAAGACAGCAAATATAACCTTACCGGTCAAGCAGGCAGAATGGTTGGGCTCGTTGCCGTCTGAGACAACATATAAGTCCCACAAGGTGCTTCAAGTGCTTGGAGTATGGCCACATTGTGAGAGGATGGAAGAATAGTGCGGACCGCTCAAAACTATGCCTGAGATGTGGAGCTGAAGGACATTTTGCAAAGACATGTCGGGAAAATCCCACGTGTCTTATTTGCCCGGAAGGTAAGAATACACATGCTTCTGGAAGTTACAAGTGTGAAGCCTTTAAGAAGGCTATGCTTGATCTGAAAGCTAGGCATGACTAAGTGTTTGCAGCTTAATCTAAAAAGGTGCAGTGCACCGCAGGACTTACTCTCTCAAACAGCCATAGACAAGAAGGCTGGTGTACTACTAGTTATTGAGTTCCATAGGCCGAAGGAAGACTTAAATGTGTGGACGCAGGATGCTAGTGGCAAAGCGGCTATATGGTTACAAGGCAATGTTTCCTTTGAGCATAGAGACCCCTGCTCGTATGATGGTTTCACCTTTGCCAAAATACGGGGTATCCATTTCTGCAGCTGCTACACATCGCCAAACGTCAGTCATGATTCATTTGATGACTTCCTGGATAGACTGGTTAGTGCTGCGAGGCATAGATCCCCACTCATAATCGCCGGTGACTTTAACGCATGGGCGGTGGAATGGGGTTGTACTAGCACCAATAGGCGCGGACGGGCCGTTTTGGAAGCATTTGCATCGCTGGATATGGTTGTACTTAATAGGGGCAACTCAATCACGTTTGACATCGGGAGAGGCAGTTCGGCAATAGATCTCACCTTCTGTAGCACATCGATTGCCAGTGCTATAAAATGGGAGGTTACAGATGTCTACACTCATAGTGATCGCTTTGCGATACAATTTTGTATTTCCCCTTAGGCAAGGTTTACTATATCAAGATTAAGATTGAGGAAGCGGGCTTTGGGTATCACTTGGAAAACTAGGGAGCTGGATAAGGAAACTCTGGACGTGTTTATATCCGAATTTGAAGTAGCGCTTGGTAATGCGAGTCAGCAATCCGGGCAACTTATGCAGGTTCTCACAAGGATGTGCGATGGCTCTATGCCTAGGAAGACTAGAAGCAATGGCAGGAAACCTAAATACTGGTGGTCTGATGAAATAGCGGAACTTCGCTCGCAGTGCCATCAATTACGGAGAAGATTCCAGCGCAGCAGAAGGAGGAATCCTGCTTCTCACGATACTCTTCTCTTCCTCGACGAATTTAGGCACAAAAAGTCTCTACTAAGCAAGGAGATCTGCAGGAGCAAGCGAAATGCCTTTTGCAGACTGATAGGATAAGTGGATCAGAATCCTTGGGGCAGCGCTTACAAAATTGTAACGCGCAATTTCAATGGACTCAAGGCATCAGTCCCTTCCTCCGCCTCACTAATGGAAAAAATAGTAGCCGCCCTCTTCCCACCAATAGGAATGTTGAAGATACTTCGACCACTTGAGGTTGCAGATGAGAATGTGCCCACTATCACCACTCTTGAGCTAGAAGCGGCTTTGAGTAGGGTGAAGGTAAACAAATCGCCTGGTCTGGATGGCATCCGTAATGTCGTCCTTAAGAGAGCCATTGCAGCGAAATCTCACGTCTTCTGCGAGGTTTTCTCAAGGTGCATGAGAGAAGGACTCTTCCCCAAATGCTGGAAGAAGCAACGGCTGGTTCTCATCCCGAAAGGAAACCTGCCCCCAGAGCTACCATCTTCGTATAGGCCCCTCTGTCTCCTAAGTACCACTGGGAAAATCTTTGAACGGATTATTTGCGCCAGATTGCAGCAGTACACGGAGTCGCCAAATGGTCTGGCTGAAATGCAATTTGGCTTTAGGCCGAGAAGGGGTACCGTAGGAGCAATCCAAAAGATCTGCGGCATTGCAAGGGAGGCTTTAAATGGCACTAGATGGATTGGCGGTGACAAGAAGTATTGCGCAGTGGTCACATTGGACGTAAAAAATGCTTTCAACTCTGCAGTTTGGAGCTGCATCATAAACGCGCTAAGCATTTTGGATGTACCATGTTGCCTAATCCAGATAGTAGTGTCATATTTCAGAGAGAGAATCCTGGTCTGTGACTCGGAAGAAGGCACTAGGACATTTGACATTAATGGAGGTGTCCCACAAGGTTCGGTACTAGGTCCACTTCTGTGGAATGTCATGTATGATGGCATTCTGAGGATTTGTAAACCTGATGGGGTGGAGATTGTCGGAGATATGCGGATGATATTGCTATTGTCGTGGAAGCAAAGACTCTGAGTGAGGTCACATCCAAAATATAGAGGACAGTAACAGCGTCGAGGAGATGGCTAACATAGAATCACCTTGGTCTGGCGGAGCATAAGACCGAGTTGGTTCTTATGAACTCCAGAAAAAAGGTGGAAACACTCTCGGTGAGAATTGGAAGCCATTATATTGAGTCGAGGCCTTGCATCAAATACCTGGGTGTAATCTTGGACCATCGACTGTGTTTCAAGTGGCACTTAAACGAGTCAGCCAAAAAAGCAGCTGCCATCACACAAAAGCTGGCCAGGATTCTCCCAAACCTAGGGGGACCCAGACAGCAGTCTCGGGTTCTGTTAAGTTCGGTGAGTAAATCCATACTGCTTTATGCGGCTCCAATCTGGGCCGGGGCGCTTGCAACCAAGTCATACCTCCTTGGTATAAGAAGTGTTCACAGGGTTGCTAACCTCAGGATCTGTAGGGCGTCTCGCACAGTGGCAAACGATGCAGCGGGGGTACTTGCAGGCAGACTGCCAATTGATCTGGAAGCCCTGGCTGCCAGGGGCAAGTATATCGCACGGGCATCCTCTCAGGTAGCAGAAATGGAGGAGATTAAGTCCAGATACCTGAATATTTGGCAGCACAGGTGGAGTAGGGCAGAGTCGCGGAGGATACACCAGCTTATCCCAGATATTACGAATTGGCTAAAGCGTCGTTCTGGTGATGTGGAGTTCGAATTTACTCAATTCGCAACTGGCCATGGCTGTTTCAGGCAGTATCTCCACAGGTTTGGGCACGCTGCAGATCCGTTCTGTGGTCTGTGCAGAGATGTCGTGGAGGATCCGGAGCATCTTCTTCATGAGTGCCCCCGTTTCGAAGCGGAGCGACGAAGAGTGTATTCGCGCCTTGGATCTCCTTGCAGCTCACATGAGATTGTAAGGCGCATGGAAACATCGGTGGATGACTGGGCATACTTCTCTTCTGAAATTGCCAACGTTATGAGGGGTCCTCGAATGTACGAGCGAATAATGGCGCCTGCTTAAATTTTTAAGCTTATTATCCCTCCCTACGAAGGAATGCTTCAGCGGTGCCGTAGGGATTGAAAGGGGCTTGAGGCGATAGGGAGTTTTTTAGTCGGTAGGCTATTGAATCCGACATAACTTGTGGCACGGGTCATAGGTATCTTTGGAAGATTTTTACCTCCTTGTTTCGCACAACAAAAAAAAAAAAAAAAAAAAAAACTATGTATAAAGAGATCAAGATGATTAAATTGCACAAAAAAGTTCAATACCCGAAAACATAGCACATAACTGATAAACGTTCCCGCACACGGATCGGCATTTATATACACTTGTATATAAATATGCGCTCCCCTATAAACAACCGATAATTGGGCTAGCTGACACTACGAATATTATGCGAAAATGAAACCGAAGAAAAAAGTGAGCTCTTGTTTACAGGAATATCTCCATACAGTACCGACCTGTTCTTTTTACATATATATATATGCACTAGCTGGCCCGACAAACTTTGTTCTCCCCTTTCTGGTTGATTGTGTGGTATTCATGTAAATGATATTTGCGACACTTTAAGAAAAAGAGCAATTTTGCCTTTTTTGTTGTATAGGTAAATTTTACAATAGAATTTTAAATGAAGAATAGGAAGAGAAATGCAACGTAAATCATTAGTTTCTTGGACTGCACTCTCCACATGTAAGCAAAAAACATTGTCGCATTCACGTTAAAATACAACAATAACAACAACAAAACAAAATTCAAGAATCCGGAAAGCATTAACAACGAAAAAGCGATCGAAAATGCTTGTGTATGGTTTTGCAAAAACAATAAAAAAAATATTTCAAATTTTTTTTTAGCAATAGTACACTTGCGAGTACTCAGTTAATAACAAATGAGAGGAAAATGCAATAACAACAGCAACACAAAATTCAAGAAGCAGCAAAGCATTAACAACCAAAAAACAAACGGCAAAATAACAACAACAAAGAGAGCAAACACAATTTAGTAAGCGAACTCAGTTATTAATAAATGAGAGGAAAAAATACAACAATAACAACAACCAATGAAAATGTAAGAGGCAGCACAGAATGAACAACGGAAAAACGTAAAAACGTTATGTGCTTGGCCTTGCAAAAACTTAATTCTAAAAATTAGTATATTTGAAAAATTAAAAAAAATAAGTATGCAATTTTGTGGTTCAGCCGTTATCGAGATATGCACTTACCAACACTTCAGCGATTCATTTTTATTTATATAAAGAAATAAGGAAATATAAAGAAATACATCGAAAACAAACGATCACGTCGGGGTCACCAAAATGTGTAGCCACGAGCACGAACACAATAATCAATAATTACTTTAAGATTCACAGTTTATTTAGCATAAGAGAAACAGATTTTGTTATATGTTGCTATTGGACACCAAAATTAAAAACAGTGACCCCAACTATATTTCAGCTTTTGAAAAACTCAAAATCGTCATTACACTCTATCCTACTTTGAGATACCCCAAATCATAAAAAAAACTATTCAATGGTAGAAAAGGAACAGCTTGCAATAGTGTGGGGGTCTTAATAATTCCGACCATATCTCTTTGGTAGAGAGTTTCATCTCAGTACTGACCACCGGCCCTTAAAATGGTTACAGATAAAAAATAATGGGAAAAATACCCTCATCTCCAAAGGTGTCTTATTCAACTTGGGGAATACCATGCCAAAATCGATTATATTGTAGGCAAAGAGAACAAAATAGCAGATTTATTAGATATTTTTAGTAGAATTGATTGTGATCTGAATGAAATTCATACTAAAATTATGAACATAATGACAATTACTCGACACTAGCACCAAAACACTCACAACAGGAAGAATTGTGTGACCATATTCATATTCTTGACACCGTAGTGAACATATTTAAAAGTCAGATAATTCTTGGTCGAAATAAATAAACACAACCAAAGATGGTTAAAAGTAAAAAAAGGGTGTATATTGACAAAAATGATTTAACACATAATGTCGAGGATATTTTGAGAAGAGATAGCAGCACTGGACAACAGTATATACAATGTTCTACAACAAAAAATCATTGAAATTTTCGCTCATATTTCTGAAATAAAGTTTGCAAAATGCAGTAATTTTGCCCAATATATTGAAAATATATTAAAATAAAATCTTTATTCCACGTTAGAGAATCAGGGCATGCTGGCATTGTTTCCAATTACGAAAGTTTGGAACACAAAATTTCTAATCCCAATCTTAAGATTTTGGTAAGCTAACCAAGTAATAATTGAGACATATTTTTGGCAGCCAAATTTGATCGTAACCCGATTATGAAGTGTTTTGCTCTCACAGAAACGTCATCTGATATTAATGATATAAGTAGTACATATAGATACTAGAGGTCTGCATGATGGCAAAAAACGACATTCGAATTAACATTGCTCAAAATGAATTGAGTGAAATAGAATGCTACATCGAAAGAATTCGAGTGAATCGCACAACATTGAAACCAATTGAATGAGTGAGAATGAGAGGTTCTTTTCGAATTAGTTCGAATGCTTACATGTTTTTGCAAAAGAACAAAGGGTTGTTAACAAAAAGCAATGAAAAAAAAAAAAAAAAAACCACAACAAAAAATGAAAGAATACATTAAGTGATCATACAATGATTTGAGTAATTCGAATGTCTTCAGCTATGAAGAAGGTTTCATTTCGTTCTGCACGCTAATTCATTCTAACTCATTTCACAGAACCGCAGTCAGGTCAAACTCAAAACACACCCACATTCATCATTGTGTGCCTCGCTCTCACTTAATTCAATTCAATTCAATTCAATTCAATTCGAGTTCAATCTATTGGACTTCAGTTGTACGCGAAGCCACGCAGATCTCTAATAGATACCTATGTCAACTGTAAAAATGCTTTTATGATTTTCATTGACAAGTTTTCCAAGCATGCCGTTTGTTTTCATCTTGAAGATAAAACATCTCACAAATTAATTGAGCAGTTATTTTTGAAAGTGGTATAAGTCCTTGGCGTATCAAGCCTGCTGAGTGCTTGCATGATACACGGCCAACTTTCCATATTAAAGGCATTTTTAAGATCCAGAGTCACTACGGCACAATACTCCTTATCACCTCCTTTCCATCTGATTCTGATCTCCCACGACGAAATCCAAACTGAGCATCGGTCATCGCGTTTGGTCTCTCCAAAATAGCTTGCAGGCGACTCACAATGATACTTTCTAGTATCTTTCCCAGTGAGTCAAGCATGCAGAGTCGCCGGTATGCAGAAGGATAGTTTGGTTGCTTATTGGGCTTAAGTAGCAAGACTAGTCTCTGTTTTTTCCAAATGGTCTGGAAAGTTCCCACGGTAAAGCACGCAGAGTATATTTTCGCGAAGGTCGCAGGGTTAGCGCGCACTGCAGTCTTCAAAGATCTGTTTGGGATACCATCTGGTCCAGGAGCCTTCTTATCACCCAATTTCCTAAGAACTTGAAGAAGCTCTTCAGGTGTAACCTCAGCTCGCCATGTTGAAGGCATCTTTGACGTCCAAGGTCCCTACAGTATTCCTTGTCGCCTCCCTTCCATCTGGTTCCACTCGTTGCTCTACGTGCAATATCCATCACTGCTTGCATTGCATCAACCGTAGATTTTCCACGGCGGAATCCAAACTGGAGGTCGGGTAAGGCGTTCGGTCTATCTAGAGTGTCCTGAAGACGTCCAACCATCATACTTTCCAGTATCTTGCCCTGCGAGTCAAGCATGCAGAGCGGCCGGTACGCCTCTGTCTTTTCCAAACGGTTGGAAAAACACCTTCAACAAGTCACGCGGAGTTCATTTCTGTGAAGGTCGCAACATCTGCTCTCACTACAGCCTATAGCGCTACGTTTGGAATACCACCAGGTCCTGGGGCTTTCCTGTCTCCCAACTTTCTTAGCGCTTGCAGCACTTCATCCGTAGTTACCGCTGGGGATCCAACGACGACTGTAGGAGAAGCAATGGATTCCAACATGTCACCCACTGGGAAATGTGCTCAACCACCTCGCCGATCAGTGCTGGGTCTTATGGCAGTGGGTGCTGTGGTCCCTTTTTCGAGCTCATCACAATTTTGTAGGCCTTGCCCTACGGATCGGTATCGGAGCTTTTTCGCAAGACTATAGCCTTCATCAGGAGATGCCTTCGCCTTTTAAAGTCGAATTTCCGTTCCTCCTAATCAGGAGACGTTATGGCACGTTGCGGCAACCTGCGTGCCCGAATGCAGCGACTCCCAAGCTCGGCAATCTCGTCGTTCCACCAGTAGGCCGCCTTTCGCGCAGTTACCCGAGCTTTCCTAGGCATCGAGGCATTACAAGCTATGGAAATCCGATCAGTGACGCTTTCTGCCGAAACACTGTTTATAGCAGCAAGTCCTAGGCTGCCACACAGTGGTTAAAATTTAATTGGCGATTTTCATCGCCCTCCTACTTACATAACCCTAACAGCCCTCTAATGTGCCGGGCAGCGGACACTGCCGGCTGCATGGTCCCCACCGCATAGTGCACATTTTGGGTAATTTTTTCATTGTGCTGCATGACGACCTTCTTGTCCACACCTCCTACAAAGGTTACTGCGGTACACCTCGTCTTTGCAGTTTTGCGCTGTGTGGTTGTAGCCCCAACACTTGTAGCACCTTGTTGGCGTCGCGCAATCCCGTACCCTGCTGGATAACCAACCGATGCGGACTCGTTGGCAACTCAGCACCTTTTTTGCATCATCAACCGGCAACGTGTTGTATGCAGTCTGCGTGCCACGTAGTATTTTCTCAATGTTCCGGACTAGCGACTCATCTGGATGGTGTATGTTACACTGTGCGTGAAGAGCGTCACATGCTCTGATCTGAACCCCGTTTGAGTACCAACAGCAGCTTATTCCTTGTGGTGCGTCGTACCGTCTTGACATTCTCGCCCATTTTCTGCAAGGCAGGGTCGCTCCGTCTCTTATGAAGAATATCCGCAGACGAGGAGCTTGCCTCAGCCGAGATGATCAGAGCATCCGGTTTGGACTTAAGGGCATTTCCTCGGTGCTTCTTACTCAGCACTTTAGTCCACCCCTGTGCTTCTTTCGCGTTCACTTTTCCTGATGACTTGAAGGAGCCAAAATTCTCTGTACTAGCTGTACTCACCGATTTGTTTCCCTTAGTACCAGCTAGTGGTTTCTTTGCCGCTGGTGTTGAGTACCACTTGGTTGGAGGCGTCTCCAGCTTTCCCTCAGGGCCTCTTTTGCTATTTGGAGGCTTAAGCGAGGGCGACGTCTGGGAAGAGTTGTTGGTCCTTATGACCCTCTTTACTTCATCGTCCTTGGAATCAATAGCAGAAAACTCATATAGAGCTTTAATGCTATCGATCGTGTCCTTTATTGCCTGATGTATAGATCGTCTTGGCTTTCCATCCGATCCTTTTTCTTCAAGCATATCCGCCAGGGTCCTAGTTCGTTCACCAAGGACTGTAATTTTTTTTCGGGTTTTGAGCAAGAAAGGCTCGTCTCTTCCCTGCATGTAGGTGATCGAGAGATCTTGCAGCTTGTCTGTGGGGGAGAGCGGGCCACCTTTTCGCTTCTCCTGAACGCCATATCAGCTGTTGTTTCCAAGCTTGTAGCCTTATTTGCGATATCAACCAAGCTGGCCGTTGCCGTGGTAGGGGATTTTCCGAGTTTAGACATATTTTGTTGTTGTTTGCCAGAGCATCGTGTGCAGGGGGGAAACGCAGTCTGCTGCACTGCGTCCAATGACCAGGATCCGAAGTGGCTGGTTTCTGACCTTCGCCACGCCTGCTGCCTCGGTAGAGCAGGCTCACATCACCCCTTCATCATCATTAGTGTAAATAACTATCAACGGTTCCGGGGACTCCCAGCGCAACGTGACGAAGAACGGTCTTCTCCGCGTTTTAGGCCTACCACCAGGCATTTACTGCTGCCTACCTATCAGGCACAGACGCAGACCAACAGGCTGCCCAATCTGGGACCAGATGTCTTTTGGGTTTCGGAGAGCTTATTATCACACTCTCCCCGTCACGAGCATATCACAAGGGTGTGTAACCTTTTAAGCTACTCCTTCCATTCTCGCCGCTCAATGGTCGGGGACTGCTTATTCAATATTCGCAGCTAACCTACATATCTGCAGGCCATCCACTATCCGCCACCTGTGACTCCCACTCAAGCTTGAGCAACGCCGAGTTTCAATCGGGCGACGTATATCGCATTGTGTGCAAAGGGCGTCACACACTTTCGCAGCTGACGTAATCTCATCAAGGTCCCTTAGTTTAACTGTGACGGTTTGAGTCTTCGCCGAAACTTTTGCCGTACCGCCCAGCG
This sequence comes from Amiota mariae, assembly GCA_035041805.1. Lineage (NCBI taxonomy): Eukaryota > Metazoa > Arthropoda > Insecta > Diptera > Drosophilidae > Amiota > Amiota mariae. Next base: position 68,172 of record JAWNKV010000422.1, on the reverse strand, counting down.
TACTTTCGATAGCTGACTGGAACTGCTCTGTGTTGTGTCCTTTTGAGTTATAGCAGTAACTCATTGTTAGTCGTTCGCCGGACAGCTCTAACGTTCTCTCCTAGATTCTGCAGCGTAGGGTCGCTCCGGATTTGCCGCAGGATGTCCGCATGTGGAGTGTTTGCGGCAGCCGTAATGATGAGAGCATCGGACTTGAATTTAGGCTCTCTATTCTTCTTTTTGACCTGAGAATTTATAGACCACTAGATGTTGTTTAGTTCAACGTCCAAATCTTTTGTTGACTTCGTTGAACATTTTATCGCATTTACCAATGTTTTGTTCATTCTTTCGGCCTGGCCATTGGCCTGAGGAGTCCGCACCGCTGTTTTTATATGTTGAACTCCGTGAGAGTCCAAAAGATTTGGAACTCTTTCGATGTAAATGCTGTCCCGCGATCGGATACTAAAATCATCGGTTGTCCGAAAATCGAGAATGACTACTTGAGTGAGTTAATTACCGGTGTTGATTTAGTAGTTCGCACTGCTGCCACTATAGTGTATTTGCTGAATGCGCATACCATCACAAGGATATGACAGTTACCCTTTTTGCTTCTTGGAAACGGACCTAAATGGTCAATGTGTATTTTCCTGAATGGAATGGGCATAACATCCTCCATATGCATTTGACTTTCTGCTTTCCCCCCTTTAATTTTGTTAACAAGAAGTTGACTTTTCCTTCATAAAGGAACACTTAGAAGGTCGAAGCGTCAATCCCGCTAATTAAATTGCTTGCAGGAATTCCTCAAGGCACTTCGAGCCCTCTTCGACCGTGGACGTTGCTATTGTCACTTCATCTACATAACTGATAATATTTTTTGATGCTTAAGGTTTCTGATAATATTCATAATGACTTCCTCGAACACCATGTCTGCGTTAACTAACCCAAAGGGCATAACCCTTCTGGTGTTATGAATGCCGAATATTTCCTGCTCTCGGCACTTAACAGGATTTGATAGTATCCTGAAGTCATATCCAGTGTAGTGAAGTATTTATTACCTGCCAATTTTACTCGTTGTTCTTCCACAACCGGCATCGGATACCGTTTCTTCACTGTTACCGCATTCAAAGCCCCATAATCGACGCACAGTCGACTTTCACCATTTGTTTTCGCGACCAACACGAGTGATACTGCATGTGGAAAATTATTTGTTTGTATGACATCATGTTTTAGTAAGTTCTCAATTATCGTTGACAACTTTTGTCGATGGGAAAACGGAACCTGAAACCGTCGGCCTACTACTGGATTTGCTGTCCAGATGAATTTCCGCTATGTTACATCTAGCCAGTGTCGTCAAGTCCTCTGCGAAGCATCATTTGTATTTCTTCAGTAACTCTTTCACTTCATTTTGCTGTTGTCCTGAAATATCGCTTCCAATTTCATAAGTACTGCCGTGCTTTCTATTTGAAGTATGTTGGACTTAATAGTCACGCTCTGATCTTGTCGACATAGAACATCTCTGCCCAATAGAACCTCGACAATTGCTCCCCCGAAGCCTTTCAAACGTTTCGTCGATGGTTCTTGTATCAAATGTGGCGGCACTGATGATTCTTATCAACGTATGATCCATTCCCGTATCGACAAAAGCTTTATATACCTGTTCGCTAATTCTCACTTATTTTGTAATTGGTGGACATATTACATTGCATATGTCTTCCACTTTTGCTACCTTTGAAGAACGCTTCACCTGGCACTGGTTTTCATCATGGCCTATCTTTGAGTATTTCTTGCATAGAGGTTTCTGTGGACAAGTTTTGCAATTCACTGCAAAATGACCCCGCTGACCACAATTGTAGCACTTCTGTCCATTACTTAGCTCGTCATTCGCATCTCGTTGTTGCCCACTTGTTGATTCATTGGCCTGCTCTCGTAGTTGGGCCATTCCCAACGGCATCAGAATCTCCAACGAATTAAACAGACTGCTGCATGAGCTATAGTTTTGTGCCAGTAGCGTCTTTGTTACCTCCGGTTGCTTCAACCCATTAATTATGTACGAGTTTGTGTTAATTGACCCTTCATCGATATTGCCTCTCCGTCCCATTGCCACCATTTGGTAGTAATACTTCCGGAAGGACTCACTGCTTTTCCTCTTTCGTTGGATCAACTTGCGATGTACATCTGCTACCACCACTCTGCACGGAAAGTCTGTTTTTAATTCATTTATGAACTGCTGCCAAGATATAAACACAGGCTGGGCGTCGATCCAGTCTTTGGTCAATCCCTTCAACTGTTGAACAGCGAAGATAACCAACTCGTCACTCCATGAGTACATGTTCTTCAATTGTTCAATTTTGTTCATAAATTGATCTGACGTTATCGTCTGCTTCATTGGTTCAGAGACTAGCATGATGCCTATAACATCCTTCAGAGCTGTCAACAATTGTGACGTCGAACTCCTTCCTGGTGTCGCTTGTTGTTCTTTAGATCGTAGCGTCAACGTTTCAGGTGTAACAGACGTTCGTTCCTGATGATCTGATGACAAAGCTTGTCGTGACACCAGTTCGCTCACCGTTAGCTGCAACGCCTCAATTGCTTGGCACATTTCAAACAGTTGCTGCTGAATACCATCAACCGGCATTGACTCAACTTCTCGAACTTCAGCTGTATGCTGCTGAGTGTCGTCATTCACTGTTGATACATCGTCATCACTGACAACTGAAGTCTTCAAAAGGCTTTTATCGGCTGACGACACACAAAATATTTGCATCCAATCATGGTACACTGCATATAACCATAAAGATCGTAGCGCCTTTGTTTCCCAACGCAACCTATGGACAACAACAAAACAAATGACAATAATCAACAACTGATATTTTGTCCTACATTCGCGCACCGAATATTCGTTTAATGAAGCAACCGATAATTTGCCTGCCAACCAACTCGAGGGCAACAACAATCTAAATGACAATAATCAACCACTGATATTTGTCCTGCAATTGTAAACCTTCGTGGCGCAACGAATGTGCGTGTAATGAAGCAACCGATATTATCACTTTGTTCGTTCTCGATGCGATTTACTACTTTTATCAACTTCTCATTGACTATTTAATAAATCATCGTGACAATATTATTTGGCGAGTTCGCCTTCTTTTAAAACCACTGTCAACCTCTACCCACCTGCAACCTTGTGACCATTCATATCTCCTTAGCCTACTATCTCCAGTAGACGACTTAGGCGAAGTCCACTTCTGAATTGTAAACGTGATTTTAAATCCAATCCATTTATTTATTCACATTAAAAATATAGCAAATTAAACAATAGATTACAAAATAATAAACAACGAAAACACATAAAGCATAGTAACCCTTCTCTTTCACATGTTACTCTCGACTGGCTTTGTCTTTTACACACGTTCGTGGTGCTAAGTGTTTTGAGTATTTACGATTATATAATGGGGTTGTTATTATTATTATTTTATTTAACCCATGAATCCATATTTTAGTATGCATACAGTTTATAAATTTGTAGAGTTCTAGCTATGATAATAACTTTACTACTAAGAAAAAACAGATAATAAATTACAATGGTTTTACAAAAATATTTTATGATTACAAGGAAAATGGGAGAAAAACCTTATGCAATATTTGATAATTTTTTATAAAAAATAACTTAACAACTAAGACTAGAAACTAAGGATTGATACTTAAGACTAGTACTGTTCAACACTGGGAAGGTGTATCATTCGATTTCTTATATTAAAATTATTTTTAGATTGAGAGATTTTAGCATCAATCAAGCAGATATCTGCCTTTACATGAAGACTTTATCTATTGTTTTGCTAATATGCAAGCTGTATGTTAGTGTGTTATCTATATACTCGTATAATCCGAGATATTTAATACTATTTCCCCATACTATAGATTGGGTACCAACCTGCAAGTTCGAGTTTGGCAAATAGCAGAATTTTCTTCTTCGGGTGAAGTAAATAGCATTTGTTTTGTGCGCATTAAGTTTTATCTTCTACTTATGAAAGTATGTTGCGAAAGTATGTTAAGATTCTTCGACCTCGCAATAGTCTTTTCCAGAACAATAAAGGGCAGTGACATCAGCAAATATTAAAGTATTGCAGTGAACAAAGGTGGTGACATCATAGGTATAAATATTATAGAGAATAAGACTTAAAACTGATCCCTGAGGACCACCAGCGCTTATCAACTTTTTATTTGATTTGACTCCATCCAAAATCACGCAAAAATATCTGTCAGATAAAAAGCTGCGTATGGTGTAGACAAGGTACCTGGGTACACCAATGTTAATAAGTTTGTGAATAAGCCCTCTGTGCCACACAGTGTCAAAGGCCGCTTGCATATCTAAGGTTACCATACCGACATAGTTTTTCAAGTGTAGTTTATTGTTAACATATAGATTAAGCTTGTTGAGAGGGTGCACGCAGCTGTAGTTAGCTCGAAAGCCATATCGAACTGATGGAAGAATATTATTTCCATCGATGTACGAATTTAATCTTGATTTTAAAATTCGCTCAAAGATTTTAGAGAAGCCGCACAAGAGACTGATTGGTCGAAAGTTTTCTGGATAGTCTTCAGGTTTTCCAGGCTTGGGATCGCTACAATATTAGCTTCTTTCCATCTGAGTGGAAAATAGCCTGTGGATAAGTATTTATTGAAAATAATGGCCAAAAATTGAAGTCCATGTTTAGGTAGATGCTTTAGGCATGTATTTGGTATGTTATCTGGACCTGGATACTTGTTAGTTTTAAGGGATCGATCCACTTGTTTGATATAAGCAACTGTGACAGGCAGCTCTACTGCTATATAATTGTCAAGCATGTTGTAAGATATATTTACAAGCTCAGTGGTATCTGCATCTGAGAGCATTGACTTTTTCTTCCTTAGTATTGAAAACTTGGTTGTTGTAGCGGTTATTTTCCAAAACGACTTACTGTTTGAATCTAAATGGGAGAGTTTATTATTCCAATTTGAATTATTTAATTCAAACAATTGCCTTTTTATAAGGCGATTGAAATGATTTAATCTGGCTTTAAAAATAGGTTGCCTAGTTCTGATCCAATACCTCTGCGTAATGTTCCTTATTTTTATAAGCTCTAGTATGTTACTAGGAATTTTTAGGCGAAGTTGAAGATTTTTAACTTTTTTGGGTATGGCTTGATCGATTGCACCATTTACGCAAGATGTCAAAACATCAATCATGGCATCTATTTCGTTAACAGTGGACGTGGTATTATAATTGAATTCTGCTATGTTTTGGAAGCGCTGGTTGAGGAATACTGTAGAGAAGTGTTTATGGTGGATCTGATGTTACTTACAATAGGTAAATGATCGGATGAAAGGTCATTATGAGCTATTGGTTCGGAGAGAAGATGAGGAGTGTTTGTTATAAAAAGATCAAGGGTAGAAGATTTAACTTTGTAACATGATGAAATATAAGTGGGATCCATAGGGTGTATTATATAATACAAAATTTACCTTGCATAGAGAGCTCATTTAAAGTTTTGCCCCAGAAATTAGCTCCAATGCAATTCCATTGTCGGCTACGGCAGTTTAGATCACCACCAACTAAATAACTACCTATGAAGCGGTGCAACTTTAATAAATCTGATCTAAACAATTCTTTTTTGTGCTTAGTGTCATTTAGGCAACAAGAATTCGTTAAACATTTAGAAGAGCCGGAGAAATAAACAGCGAAAATTTTAAGAGACTGATCTGTATTTATCTTGATCTGAATACCGACGTTTTCAATTAAATGAGTACTAATTTCTGTGATCTGTTTGTGTTTAATATCACTTCTAAATATGATAGCTACAACACCCCACCCCCACCCCACCTTAGAGTTACACCGGTCTTTCTTATATATGGAAAAGTCAGGAAGAGCGAATCTGTCATTTGGGGATAGCCACGTCTCGCATAAGAGGCAGATATCTACTTGATTTGTTATTAAGAAATGCAAAAGTTCTAATCTTTTGTTTAGTATGGCACGCGAATTCCATGCCATGATATTGTAATGATCTCTTAAACTATTTGTCAGAGTAAACATATTTAATAGCTGAGTAATAGTATTGAACTGCTCTCTTTTGTTTGTGCAGCAGCTTAGCTTCTCTAGTAATTTATTTAAGAGTGAGTTGATTTCGTGTATCGAAAACAGTTCAGGTGATGTTTACTGCGTCGTACGGTAGTTGTTGTTGCCGACAAGAGCATGCTTATAACTTTGAAAGTTGTTGTTTATTTGCGAGTTTAACGAAGCATTATTTACCTGCGGTTCGTTTACAGCAATCATCGACTGCTTATGCGGCTGGTTGACAACGGGAGAGGAATTGCTGTGAATGCCGTTGGTTCTTTTACTAATGCCATTGACATTATCATTGTTTTGGATGCTACGTTTGCCTTTTTGATTTCTCCTTTTTAGCATCGACAGGTAAGAAGCACGACAGGAGCATGCTGAATCAGTGGAGGGGTGATCACCTTTACAGTTGGCACAGCGAAAAGAGTCCTTACTTGTGCATAGCGAATACTTGTGCGGACCAGCACAGTAAGAGTATGATGTTGTGACACTGCAATTGTTAGATCCATGTCCAAAGAGCTGACAGCTATAGCATTGTGTGGTTTGGTTTTTGGATTTTGATTTAAACTCCCAGCGAACTTTCGTATTGTTGATGCAAGAGTGTTGTTTTCTTAAGTCTTGCAATCTTATTGATCCGTTTTCAAAGTATACAACATAGAGAAGTAGGGTGTAGCCTACTCTTGTAGTTCTTTCAATAGTTTTTACATCGCTGCACTTAAGCCCGTGAGCTGTAAGCAACTCTTTAATTTCGACGTTGCCCATTTTATCTAGCCCAGAGAGAACAGCCTTGTAGGGTCTTGTTTGCCGTGTTTCGTGGGTGTAAAATTCTATTTTATTTCTATTCAGGGCTTGGCACATTAAGTTTGAAATCCATAGAAGAGTTCAGTAAAACTTGTATTCCAATGGAAACATCTTTAATACAGTATTTTGATATTAAAGCTGCCTTCACTAAGTCATGAACAGCCTTTGACGTTTTTTTAAGAATGGTGATTGTTGCTCTTGTTGATGCAGGCTGGTCAACATTGCTTGCAGCATCAGTATTACTGTCTTCATCCTTGTCGAAAGTTTGGAGGGGACGGAAGTAATTAAAATACTGGGACTTACCAACATCGACATTGGTTTTGTGCAAATGTGGCATATTTTGTCTGTCTTGTGCGCCAGGAGCGCCAAACTTATAGGTAGAAGGACTTATGCGTCGCTTAATTTCTGCTGCTTATTCGGCATCAGATAGAATATTATTGAGGGTAATGTGGCTTTGAAATTTAAAGTCGATTGATAACTCGCGATTTACTAGAAACGACAAGTGTAGCAATTTTGTTTATACGACAACCGCACACTTCGAGAGGTTGCGATGTAATGATGGGGTTGTGTATCCTACTTTTTTGAATTATGATTTTATATATCTAATAGTAAAACAACAAAGATAAACGAATACTATTCAGAGTAAATTATGTCTTTATTGGATCATATGAGTTTTAAAACTAAACTTTTCAAAATTATTCGTGGCACATGCAAGTGCCGTTCTTAAGATTAAAATCAACTAAAATAACTGATCAAGCATAAGTGACGGAAGCGAAGCCGACGCTAACATTGCTTATGCTTGTGCAACTTTGTTTAAATTCTTTATTTCTGTGGCAATAAGTCATAGTAGCTTATGTCGAAAATTGAGTGAATTAAGTTTGAACGCTATTACTATTAACCGCTTCAATACACGTATTTTGGTTAAAAAGTTTCTGAAAATATGGTATAGAATCATAGTTATATATAGTTTACCCTGACCACTAGAAATTCGTACATCTATGATTTTTTCACAAATCCAATTTTCAAAATCTTTTAAACAATTATTGGAATAAATAATAAACTAAATAAAATTTATACTTGTTAGAAAGGTTGTGAAATCTACTTTTATAAAATATTTTAGAAAATTTATTTAGCATGTATTTTATTTGTTATAGTATTTTTTGTGTAGCAACTTATAAATATGAAATGAAACCAAACAGAAATTACTTTACACAAAATGGGCAATATCTCAAAACATAGATTTGCGACATAAGCTACTATGACTTATTGACACAGATTTGTTTACTTTAAGTTTCATATTTCACATTATTTTCTTAATGTGACTTATTTGTTCGTTTTTTCGTTCATTATACAATATATTTCACTTAACCCCTCCCCCTTGTCGAAGGATACTCCTGGATCCATTCATCTCCCATATTTAAAATAATTTGTTTTGTTTTTAATTTAAGTAATACTTATTACTATTGCAATTGCCAGTATTATTAAGATAAGTATTATTGTTGAGTTTTTTATTACAGTGTTTGGTTTTAATTCTTTTATTTCTTGTAAATCATTAATTTGTGAAATCGCTAAGTCTTTAAACGATAATTTATTCGTAAAATTGTAATTATTATTTTCTGTTTCTAAAGCTTTGTTTATAAATTTCTCTTTAGTTTGTGAATACATTATGATTAAGTATTATTGTACAGTTTGTGAATTTAATCATTACATTGTTATTTATTTCCAATTGATTTTTTGTATTGTTACAATTGTGTTTCATTACAATTTTATTTTTTGTTTGAACTATTACAATATCGTTATTATTATAATTTGATTTAAGTCTTCTTCATTATCGTATATTAATTCACAATTATGTTCAAAGACACAATTTTTGCTTTCCTTTCTCTTTAGCGATTTATTTTCTTCAAAAGTATATGAAGTATCATCTATTTTTATTATAGTTTCTTTTTTACCGTCTATCTTATAATTTAACAAGTTTGTTATTGGTATTATTTTTGTTAAATTAGCAATTACATAGTCAATTGGAATCATAATTGTACTATGTGGTTGACTTGTTCTTGTAAATAATGGAGTTTTATTATTTGATCATGATAATTTAAAGAGTTTTTAATGTTATAGTTATATTTGTTGATAGTGTTAATAGACTCTAAGATTCTTTGTCTGTTCTCTAGTATTGTATCTTTAAGCAGAGTAATTGAATTGTTAATATGATTGTTAATTTCAATTTGTTCGTTAATTGTTGTTATGATTTGGTGATTATTTTCGTGGTTATTCTATAAGCGTACTAAAATTATTTGTCTATCACTGTCGTCCATTACGCCGAATAGCCATTTGTTAATTGTTCCTACAGCGTTTACTAGTTCTGATTTTTGCCTATTTGATGGAGTCATTGGTTTTATTTTCTATCTAACTGTATCTATTTGTGTTGTAAGATGTTTTTGTTCATTTTGCGTTAGAAAGTTTATGTTGGATTCCAGATTGTTTAATATTAATGTTATTTCAAGCTGGTTTATTATATACAATACTTTTCTAGTGTTATTAATTATTTCTGTAGGTGTTTATACTAATCCTATAAATCCATGCTGGTTATTGAATGGTGTCAGTGTTATTTGTGACATTATTTGGGTCGGGTATAACAGCAGTTTTAGTTGGTGTTTTATATTGGAAGTGTGTATCATTTGCAAATTCAAATTATTTAATTATTATTATTTATTTAATCTTTGGTTTTGCTCTGTGCAATTTGTTGCTTTTTCAGTGCTTAACGTTGTAAGTAAATTTTATTTTTTATTTTTTTTTTGTTGTAATCTTTGCTTTGCATGTACTTTTGCTTCTCTTTAATGCTCTTTCATTCTTTCTCCCTCTAAAAATACTCTTTTTTTCTTGTGTGCAGTAAGATTTAAATTAATTTGCGCGAAATATTTTGGTTGTAGAAAACATAATTACGTATCAACTTATTTTTTTTTTTTACTTATTGTGCATTGCATTTTAAATTTTTTGGAATTTTATAAATGCAAATTTTCCTTTAATTAGCGTCTTGGTCTTGTTTCTGTGCATTTTGTTGTTTTTTGGTTCGCTCTCGAACTGGTTTTGGTTGACATTTGCTCTTATACTTAGTACAGTGCCTGCGGAAAGTGTGCATTTTTCTTTAAAATTTCATTTTTGTTTTTTAACTATATTAAATAATTATATTTTTAATTAAAAATACATTTTTGTATTATGAAGTGTAAAAATAAATCATTTACTCCTAAATGCCGCACTGTAGCTTGTTGGTTGTGTGATAATGCGGCCCATGTTGCCTGTGCGGATATCAATGGAAGAATTGCCGATATTATTGATCAAAATATCGGCCTTCGCTGGTCTTGTCCCAATTGTTGAAAGACTTTCGGTGCTTGAATGATAAGTTACCAGCTTATGATAAGTCTTTTAAACATATTAAAATCTGTGATATATCGGCTAAACAAAAACGGCGTCATTCGCTCAAATCAAAAACTTCTTTGTCACTTTTAAACATACCACCTCCATCAACCCCCACTATTTCTATTCCTACCCCCACTTTTTCTATACCTACCCCAACTATTTCTATACCTAACCCCACTATTTCTGTACCTACATCTACTTTTACTACACCAATGGGGTAGATGGAACTACTGGTGAACTTTCATAAGAATTCTTTTGCATCTGTTGTGCAGCATGTTGCGGCAGAAATAGCACCTACTAGCTCAAACACTCGAGCTTCAATTGGTCCTAAGCAACTTGTCGCTGTTCCTCCTTCTAAATCTATATTTGTGTCTACGTTAAATGAGGATACTTCGGAAGCCGATATTAATCACTAAATTCTACCTAAACTACCAACAATTACAAATGTGAATACCACTAAGTTTAAATTTTCTTTTAAAAGGACAATTTTATCTTTTAAAATATCCGTTCCCCCTGAATACTGTAGTAAACTGTTAGGTCCGAACTTTTGGCCGGCCGGCTGTGTTGTTCACGAATATAACTTTAAAAAACTTGCAAACACTGGTGTCATTGCCAAACTCCTCCCAACAAAGTCTACAAAAAACTGATTTCTAGTCCCTCAAGCAGCCCTTCCTATGGATCCATCTAACCTCAGTTTGATCATACATTTTCAGAATGTCAGAGGTTTCAACTCTAAATTGAATAGACTTTTTACTAATAATTTCTCTTTTCATTCAAATGTAATTGTGTTTGTAGAAACATGGTCCAGATGTTCTGAATTCCGAATTGTTTAACAATAATTACTTAACGTTTAGGAAAGATCGATTTGATCGCGTTAGTGGTGGAGTTCTGATTTCTGTTAGAACTTCTTACTCTTCTGACTTGGTGTCTATTGATAATATTGATGACATTGAGTTTATTTGTGTAAAGATTTCATTTTCCAATTCCAATTTATTTATTACATGTTCCTATATCCCACCTGCTTCTCATGACTCTGTTTACTTATCACGTCTGACAGATATTACGAAAGTTTTGTCTTTTGTCAAAGATACTGATAAGGTCTTAATCATGGGAGATTTTAATCTTCCAAATATTTGTTGGACAGCCTCGGATAATTGTAACTCTGTAATATCATCAGTAAGCTGTGAGTTTGTCGATTCATTGCTGGATCTTTCCTTTCAGCAAGTAAACTACATAGCTAATAACATTAACTGAATTTTAGGTTTGGTCTTTACCGACAGCACAAATGATGTTTCCTTGTTTCGAAGTAATCCTCTTTGCACTCCAGAGGATGCTTATCATCCGACTTTGGAATTAAACATCTTTCTGAATGGGTTTGGATTTCGTTCCAATAATCCTTCTAATTTGCTTTCTACATCAAAACGTGTTTTCTGCTTTAAACAAACTGACTTCTTTAAGCTAAATTCTCTTCTTACAGCCACTGACTAGTCTTATTTGTATTCCTGTGATAATGTTCAACTAGCTGCAAAGTTTTTTTATACAACTATGAAAAATCATTTCAAAATATGTGTTCCGAAAATTAAACTGAAATATAACCCACATACGCCACCTTGGTTTTCTCGTGATTTAATTAAATTATAAAATTTAAAAAATTGACTATTTAAAAAATTTAAAAAGTCCTGTTTGTCTGCTGATTATAATAAGTACGCTATATCCCGCTATAATTTTCAACCTAAACAATTTCTGCTATCAGTCATACGTGACATATGTCAAAGAGATTATTAAAAGAGATCATAAAAAGTTTTATAACTTTATTAACACTAAGCGCAGGTTGGATATATTCCTATCCTGTATGAAATTAAATGGTGTTGAATGGTGCAGCGATGGAGAAATTTCCAATCTTTTTTTTGAACTTTTTCCAAAGCACTTACACGAATTTCAAAATTGATTGTAATAGTCCATACCCATATCATATTCCTCAATTTAATATGCTAGTTATTGATTGTGATACAGTATTACAATATTTAAAATCTTCTAAATTAACGTTTTTACCGGGACCAGATGATGTACCTAGTTGTATTCTAAAGCGATGTGCTGATGCTTTGCTTAGACCAATCTGCAAATTGTTTGACTTATCTCTGAATACATTTGTATTACCTTATATTTGGAAGCAGTCCTATATTAGCCCCCTCCACAAAAAAGGCAGTAGAGCTAATATATCAAATTAACGAGGAATAGCTAAGCTTTGCGCTATTCCGAAATTGTTTGAACATATTATCAGGTGCAGCATTTCGTTCTTCCTTTATTAAGTACTTCACAGCACGGTTTCACCAAGAAGCGTTCAACTACAACCAACTTATTAGAATTTACTTCGTTGGTTAATTGTAGTTTTTCACAACAACATCAAATGGATGTCATTTACACAGATTTTAGTAAAGCTTTTGATAGTGTTTATCACTTCGTAATTCTTAAAAAACTGAATACCTTTGATTTTCCTCCCAAGTTAGTTAACTGGATTACATCCTATGTAACTTATGAACCCAAAGAGTTATTTTTAGAACAGCTATATCTAAGACTATTTGTGTAACTTCTGGTGTCCCTCAGGGTAGCCACCTTGGCCCATTATTATTTAATATTTTTATACACGATTTGCCATCTGCCATAAAGCATTCTATCGTCTTAATGTACGCTGATGATGTTAAGTTATGCTTATCTATTTTATCTCCGGTCCAACAAATGTTTCTTCAAGAAGATCTTGACTCCTTATCTCAGTGGTGCTCTAAAAATTATCTTTCACTTTATTATGACAAATGTAAAATAATGTCCTTTTACCGTAAAAATTTAATTGTAAAAAGCTACCACATTAATGATCACACTCTAGAACGTGTCACACAATTCAGTTACCTGGGTGTGTTGATGGATCCAAAGCTGCATTTTGGGTCGCATATTTCTTGTATCACATGTAAAGCTAGGGGTGTTTTAGGATACATTAAACGTTGGTCTAAAGAGTTTAATGATCCTTACACCACCAAATTATTATTCACTTCTTTGGTTAGGCCAATACTTGAATATGCTTCATATGTATGGGATCCTCAGTTTAAAAAGTATAGTGATAGTATTGAGTCTGTTAAAAAGCAATTTTTGCTTTTTGCACTGCGTCACTTACACTGGGATCCCAATATAAACCTTCCATCTTACCAAAGCCGTCTTAAAGTAATCCGCCTCCCGACATTACCCAGTCGCAGAACTATTGGTGTCACATTCTTGCACAATCTAATTGTAGGCAGCATCTTTTCCCCTTCCTTGCTTGGTAGTATTAATTTTAATGTTCCTTCTCGGGTTACAAGAACTTATTCTGCTACACTTGTTGGTACATGTAAGACTACTTTTTTGCAGCATGATAATTTTCGTATTTTATGTCAATCTTACAATCAATACTATGACCTTGTATCTAATTCTATTTCTTCCGATCATCTAAAATCTAATCTCTTAACTCTCCTTAACACATAGTATTCTTTTAACTATTTAACTTAATTTCGCACACTTTATTTAAATTTATCTTTATAGTGCTTTATGATTAGTATAAATGGCTGATGACATTAGGTGTGTAGCCGTATAGTAGTCAATTAATTTCTTTTGCATGTTACTTATCTCCAGTAGTTCAGTACCGAAGTGACATGTGGTCGATACCCAGTCTTGTTCGGTTTTTAATTTACCGCAGTTCGCGTGGGATCAGAGGGGGAAAGTGGCGTGGGATAGAAAGTAGTTTACTTTAGCTTCCTGAATTGAGGCTGTTCTTTATGCCTAAAGTTTTTATAATTTTTTATAAAACCCTCTTGTCTGTTTTCAATGTATTGGATTCCCTTTTTAGGGTTCCATACCCATAGGGAGCTAACGGGACCATATTACTAAGCTTACGCTATCCGTCCGTCCGACTCCTCCTCTATCTTATCAACCGTAATAGTTGGAGAGTTGAAATTTTAACAGAGTGTGTAATTCACTTGTGTGTAGAGCGACAAATACATTTTTAAAAGAATTATTCTTTAATTTAATCTTTTGTTTAACATTTTTTTTGTAGTATGCTTTTAGGCTGTTAATTGTAGTATACTTACTTATGCACATAATTTAAAATTTTGAGCAAAAAATCTTGTACGATGGTACGGAACCCTCCGTGTGCGAGTCCGACTCACACTTGGCTGATTTTTGATGTGCTTTGATAATTTTTAAAATTTTTTATTTTTCCATTCTATCAAGGACGTCTTTGTAATCTATTTTGTTGCGTTGAACCTCGAATGGTGTGCATTTGATTGTACTATGGTAAATATCATTGTATAATATAACAGCATTCTTCATTTGCGCTCTTATGGGTAACTTCTCTTCTAGATTCAAATTTCTTACTTTTCTGTAAGAATATTATAATCTCTCGACTTCACTGTTGCCAGTGTGATTGTTTGGCTTAGTCGCATAGAATGCGATGTTTTCTTTAGTAAGAAAATCTCTTTCGTCCGAGCTGTTATATTTATTATCAAACACAAATTTATTTATTTTGCCTTTTAGCAAGAAATTGTTTAATTTTGTCAACAATTGTTCGATTATTTCTGTCTGGTAGTGGTAAGCATATGCATGCTTTGAAAATTTGTCAATAAATACGATAAATGATGGTTTCGAATTTACATAAGTGTCAACGTGGACAATTTCATTAATTGCTTTTGGTATTTCGGTTAAATAAAATTCATTTTTGATTGAATTGCGATCGTAGAACAATTATCACAATTATTAATAATCTCTTCTTTAATATATTATTGAACATTTTTGATTACAATTTTTCGTAAGTTGCTACTATACCACAATGACCGCTCTCAGTTTTGGGGGGTAATGCAATTCGTTTGTTGAGCTCATCAATGTATTCAACGTCTTCGGCTCGTTTAGAGCATTTCACGAATTTTATGTGAGGACTGTTTGCAAATTCGTTTAGGATAATAAGGTGCTTATCACAATTATAAGACACTTTGAAAATTTTATTTCTAACCTTCGTCAAATCTGCGTGGTTTATATTTTATAAATAATAAAAAAAAGCGAATGAAGGTACAGAGAATAAGCCGCAAAAACCGTACGATTTCTATTCTTGGACCAAGAATTTTTGCGTATCTGCAACCTCATCAGAATTATAAGACACTTATAGTGAACTTACAACAAAATGGTGATTCTTGAACAGCTGTTTCTTGTTTTAGTAGTACATACAAATGGAACGTTGTGGCTAATTGTGAGAAATTAAAATGGAAATTGTGTGAAAAATACATGATTAAGAACAATTCGCATTTGCATACACTGTCTATCAAAAATGACAGTTCCGGTTGGAAATTACCGAAAATTTTGGAATACTAGTAGAAATTTGCCAGCCCTGTTACGATTAAAAGCCGATTCCATTGTTGAATCTAGCAGAATCGATTCACACTTTACAACAAAAACTGACATTTTTCCATGTGGTTGTTTTCCGATTCAATAGTCAATTCAACAAAGAATCGATTCTTGCTTGGTGTAAATACACTATAACATGCCACTAAAAAAAAGGTTAACGGAGAAGAAAAGGTCTTCATTAAGGCTTACTCACACTTTAATGTAAGCCAATTTTTTAAGAGACATTGAACATTATGGAAAACTAAGTTAGGGAAGAATACCAATTCTTTCTGCACGGGATAAAAGGTATATAATAATCAAAGCGAGCATGCTTCCAACTTTCTGCTTTTTGCAGTAGAAAAGTGTCTCTTATGATTGTTTCGCGAACATTAAATTCGTCGGAGCACTGGCATGCTCGCCAGACTTAAACCCCATTAAAAAAGTTTAGGGAGCAATAGTACGTATGCTGAAAATTAAAAAATTGAAAATGTTTCCTATTCAAATAGTTCGATTTTAAATGAATGAAGCCAACCTTGCTCCACAACCTTATAAATTCAATGTTTTCCGTATTTTTGAAGTTGGGAAAAACCGAGGTGGACACATTGGTTATTAATTTTTATTGTTTTTGTAAAAAACTCCGTTGAAGTAAATTTTTTTGTTGTCAGAAGAAAGTGTGATAGAAGTGATAAGGGCGCAAAAGGAGAATTTCGCAATTTTTGTATTTTTATTATTATTATTATTTAAATGCCAATAACCCAAGATAATTTTTGAATTTCTATCTTTAATACCTAACCAGATATTTAAAAAAACGAAGTGTGTTATAATTGTGATAAGCACCTTATTTTGGACTTTGTTATTTTCATTTTCACTCAAGTATGAATATATCCCTATCTTACATTTCTGAATTTCTCTGCGATTAATGTTGGTGACGTTATTATTATTGATTTATGTTTGGCATGAAATATTTCACTGCCCATATAATTGCAAGTAGTTCCTTTTCAACGGCAGCATAATTTGTCTCGTGATAATTAAGCGTCCTGGATGCGTATGCAATTGGATGTTCGTTTTGCTAACATCCATTATAATTTTAAATGTTTTGTTAAAATTGGGATATCGTAAGATTGGAGAACTTGTCAGCAGGTCTTTTAATTTTTGAAAAGCTACTATAAAATTGGGGCCGTTTTCATTTATAGACTAACTCTTTTTAAGACATCGTTTCATGGGATAAGCTATTTTTCAATAGTCTTTAATAAATTTTCGATAAATCCTGTCATCCTTAAAAAAGATTTTATTTGTTTCGCACAAGTTAGTAATTTTAGATTTTTAATTATATTGAAATTGCTAGGGTCTGGCTTCAATCCTTGTGTCGTAAGGACATTTCCCAAAAATTTAGTCTCTTTCTTTAGAAAGTTACACATATCGATTTGTATTTTTAGTTTTGCCTTTTGCAATGTTTTGAATATAATTTTTAAGTTTGTAATGTGTTCGTTTCATGAAGTACTAAATACTAAAATATCATCCATGTAGACCAATCATATCTTATTTATATAGTCCTTAAGGATTTTATTCATCTGAAAAGTTGATGGTGCATTTTTTATACCAAATGGCATTCGAAGAAATTCATAATGCCCCTGTGGTATTGAAAATGCTGTTTTTGATCTATCTTTCTCCCTTACCAGAATTTGGTGAAATCCTTTAGATAGATCTAGAGTACTGAAGTAATAAGTTCTACCTAACTTGTCTAATAAGGAATTTAAAATTTGTATAGGATACTTGCCATCGACCGTGAACTTATTTAGTTTACGGTATTCGATAACCACCTTATATTTGCTTGTCCCCGAATTATCTGTTATTTGAGGATATCGATGAACTTTTGAATATAAAGTTTTTTCCGTTGTCGTAATTATCTCATGATAAACTTCGTCTGTGGCTGACAAAACGTCACCCTCTTTAAAAAAGATCACTAAAATCGTTCATAAGTGTTGTTGTCATATGAAGTTCTTCTTTATTGAGATCATTCATGTTGAAATGTTTCTCAATACTAGTACCTTGTAATGGTTCAAGCACACTAATATTACTAATACCAGAAAAATTATAAATTATTATTTATTATGTTCCATTGAAGTGTTTCGTTTTCATTGAATTCTTTTGGAAATTGGGTCGTTACCGCCATTTTAACTTAATTCGTACCGCTCAAAGTTTTATAATAACGTTTTTTTGTTAGAGGAACTTTAACATAATTTTCGACGCTTGTTGTGGACTCTGTATCTATTAAGCATTTAACCTCTTGTTTCCCTGTGGTAATATATATTAAATTTACCTCCCCATTAACTACCGAATGGGTATCTTGAAGGGTGTCTATTTCCATATAGTCAGGTCCATCAAATGATCCCTGATTTTGAGTATCAACACTCATATTTGAAGTTCGAGTTTGAGCTGAACCTATGTTACCAAGGTTTTGGGTATTGTTATGATTCCTACTATGGTTTCGATTATTTTGACACTTATAATTATTGTTGTTATTTTGGTTATTATTGTTAGGATTCTGTTTTTGATTCCTATAATTTCTGTTCGTATTTTGATTTGTATTATTGTGATTTCGATTATTATTATTATTATATTGGGTGTTATTGTTATGGTTACCATTATCATTATGGTTTTGATCATCATTATTTCGGTTTTTGTTGTTACGGTTCTGGTTATTTTTGTAAGTACGGTTTTGATTACTGTTGGTATTATTATGACTTTGATTGTTAGTAGTATTATCGTTTTGTTGGTTATTATTATTATTTTTGGGTTTCCTTTGCTTATAGTAAGTTGCCCTTATGTCGTTTAGCATTTTACTGTTTGTATATTTAATGATGATGTCATGTAATTTCATGCCATTCGTCAATTTTTCTATTAAAATAGTTATAGTATCCCTATTTACACATTCTTGGTTGTATAGTGTATCTTTTTTATTATCTAATTCATATAGTGTGTTTATATCAAATTTATATTTTTCAATTGTAGAAAATAATTCTCTTAGGCTACTTACTATTACTGCTCGTAACATGTTGTATATTTGGGCGTATGTTATATTCGGCCTGAAGTAGCATCTTATTTTCTCTTTGACCTCTGTCCAGGTTGCGTTCCCAGATAGTTGCTGTGCAATTCCTGCTGTAGTTCCTCGCAATTTTTCGTTCCGTCGCATAGATCCATCACCTGGTCCACTGATTTTATGAAGGACACCAGGTGATTCTCGTTGTACAATGCCTGAATTGCTCTGAACTGACACAAAATATGTTTGGATGTCAGTCCCAGATTGTTTGATAATTGGTGTTCATTACCTGGTGTTCGTTGTAATGATTGTTGAATTAGTTGAGTGTAGTGGTGTTGTAGCTGGATAGAGTCATTTTGTAGCTGCAATTGTTGCACTTGCAGTTTTATTATATTTTTATTCCCTCCAATTCCTTTATCGTACTTTGAGGTTATGTTGTGCATTTGTCGTGGAACTCTAATTCGTCCTGTTGCCATTCCATTGCTTTTTGCTGTTTTTTCAACTTATTCTCCAGGTCTTCTACTTTCTTTTGGATTTGTTGCAACGTTGCTGTATATTCGTTTTTGGTCCGTAGTTGCTCTTGTTGCAGCTGTATTGTTTCTTGCTGTTCCTTCAATGCGGTTTCTAGTATGTTTATTTGACCGTGTAGTTCTTTCATTTTTGTCTTTTTTAGTGTTCCGTACCATAGGGAGCTAATGGGACCCTATTACTAAGCTTACATGTCCGTCCGTCCGTCTCCTGCTCTATCTCATGAACCGTAATAGGTAGAGAGTTGAAATTTTCACAAAGTGTGCAATTCACTTGTGTGTAGAACGACAAATACACAAATTTGGAAGCATTGTTCTTTAATTTAAGAATACAAATATCCTTGCAGATATATTGTTTATCTGCAACCATTTTATGGCTTCATGAATGGCAATTATTTCCGCCTGAAAAACACTGCAGTGGTCCATTAGTTTAATGGATTTGCAATTAATTGGAAACAATTTAGTTGCGCGGGGATTTTATACAAATCCTGCAAGTTGTTTCTCGAAAATGGTATTACATCGTGGTCTGAATTTCGAAAATTTCATTATGTCACTTTAACTCGAAATATGAGAGCTCTTCCTCATGAAATTCAATTTGTTGACTTTCTTATATCATTTGGTAAGCTTTCCTCAGCTTGGTTCTGATATCGTTGAAGTACCGAATCATTTAATTTATGAGACTGTAAACATTACAATGCTATATATTTGGAAATATTCCGGAAACCATTTCATCTACTGGCATTTTGAATTCAGTTATTTTGGTTCCAAAAAATGATGATTCTTAATTTATAATTTTAGAAGTCTTAAAACGAATGCCTGGGTAGGAGCAGGCATACTACAGCTTTGATAAAATTGTCAGCGATGATGCACGTGAACGTAATAATTTTCCTATTGAATTTTTTAATACTGTATCAGTAGTCTGCCTCCCCATAAATTGATTTGAAAATAAAACTGTATTGTATTATTAATACGAAATTTAAATACAGCAAAAGCATTAGTTAACGGAACTGGCATGCTCGTAAAACAAATGCATCGAAACAATAGATTACAGGTGTTGCACGTAATATCCGAATATTAATTCCACGTATTCATTTGACTTGTTCGGAAACTGATTTACCTTTTAAATTGAAAATAACTCAATTTCCAGTCATTCCAGCTTTTGCGATGACCATAAATAAAACCCAAGGTCAAACTTTTCAAAAAGTTGGAATTTTGTTGAGACAATCTCTGTTTAGTCACGGATAATTTATGTTGCCGTCAGTAGAGTTCGATCATTCAATGGATTGCGATTTTATATTTCTGAGACATCTGATCAGGGCCACTTATCACGTGAAAGTAGAGTTTTCACAGATAACATTGCTTACAAACAAGTTATTAGCACTTAAAAAAAATGTTTTTTCTAGAATGCGGTCGATTGTGTCGGCCGCGGGTTCCTGTAGTACCCATAAATGTGCATAACAAACAAGTTGATAAATTATAAAAAAAAAAAAAAAAACGAATAGAGGAACGGAAACTTACAGTTATCCAAAACAGAAACGAAAAACGGGAAAATAATAGGGGAGACAGAATTCAAAGATTTGTGAAAAATTATAAAAGCTTTAGACATAAAGAAAAAACAGAATCTAACGAATATTAGTGAAAATAATATTAAGAGACCTTTTAAATATTCAAACTGTACAAATCATTTAAATTTAGAAAATAGTTAATTTCAATGAACACAACCGTTGATAGCAATTATTCTATTTCAAATAAAAATAACTAATACTATCACTTCTCCAATCAAATTTTACAAGTCTGTGTGCTATCGCCGATCTTAAACTACTTAACAAGTAAGTTTTACACGCATTCACGCACAGATCTGTCCTCCTTTCAAGTCTTTTCTAACACCGAATAGTACGTGGCGAGAGTCACTTCAGTGTTCAGCAGAATTCAACAAAATGTAGTGCTGCCCAATCGACAAACGATGACAGCAATAAGCACTACTTTTTTTATCGTTTGCTCTAACACGGCCATCATGCGGGTTCATCGCCCTCGATGAATCAATCATCATTATTCAACATTCAACTTCATTACATTTGTATTTCTTCTCCATTCTAGGAACCATCATACAATAGCATTTGTTTCTTCAAATCTTCAAAACAATTGAATCTAAAATACCATGACTCAGAGGCAATCTTCTGCTTGTTCATGAATTTTATCCAACTTTAAACCAATTACATTTAGAATACCATGACTCAGAGGCAGTCTTCAGCTTATTCATGAATTCTATCAAACTTTAAAACAATTACATTTAGAATATCATAACTCAGAGGCAATCTTAAGCTTGTTCAGGAATTGTACCACTATTATAAAAACAATTCTTACCACACCCCATCAACTTGCTTCTCGTTGTTGTTTCTGTTGTTCGTTGTCACCGCTCTCTTCACACACGCAGATGTAATGTGACTAACATTGCCGCACTTGTAACATGTCACATTTGTCCCCTCTCGTCCAGCCATCGGTCTGTCAATTTGTTGTTTTCGCATTTTTTCGCTCTATTTTTCTGCCTTCCTTTTTCGGACTTCCATCGCTTTATGTCCAAGTTTACTGCAATAATGGCATTTGATTTGCGCTTGCGTTTTATACCTCTTTCTGTCTGGTCCCAGGTCTGATGCAGAATGCTCACGTCGTTTATCAAATGCATATGCCTTTAGTTGCCGCTGCTGTTCATTTCGCGTTTTTATATTTGTCGTAAAAAGCAAACTCTGCAATCGAGTGTCGATTTGCGTTGTATGTGCCAACACGAAAGAAATCGCTGTCTCTTCTTTGCTCATTGCCTTCCATTTCGTCGGCAATGAAGTCACCAGTCGGTTACCGTATGCAGACAAACATTTGTAATATTGATCGGGCCCATAATATTAATTTACTAATCGCGCAGCGAGTCGCAAAGGCGTGCTTGTTATGCAGAAGCTCATCACAAACTGACTCATTCTCACACAAGCTTTCAATGCTCATCCTTATCTTCAGTTCATCTTTTCTGCATCTATTAATCATTCTATTTCTTCTTTCCAGCACTCTACCAATACGCCACGCTCAGCTTAGACAACTCTTTTTGCCTGGCCATGCTCTCAGCAATTCACTCTGCTCTTTATCACTGTGTGATCTCTTTATTTCCAAATTAACATAATCATATTACTTAACATAATTGTATTACTTAACATACTCGTACTACTTAATTCTGCTAACACATAATAACATTTCTGTTAAGAAATTCATATCAAATCATGTCGGAGTATATTGTAATTGTGATTCAGAAGTATCACGTAACTGAGGATGGAGGAGTTATGTCTGATTAGGAATAAGGTTAGGTTGTATACTTTTAGGCTTAATATTTTTTTATTTTATCTTTATAATCCTTCATTCATTCCTTCTGTTTCATTAAAAGTTTAAGATTAAGATAAACTTTTGTTGGTTGTAAGCTTTAGTAGTAATATCACTTTTTATATTTTTTATTTTTCACTTTCACTTTTTTTATTTTTTGCTTTTCTCTATTTTTAATAAGAATTAAATAAGAACAGATAATAATAAAAAAATAGAAATAAACATAGTTATGAAGCATATTTCCTGGCTTTTTGCAATCAGGATGGACATTTCTATGCTCTTGCACGCAACCCAAAAGACATTGAGGTGCTTTTAAGTTACTACTAATAAGCCTTCAACTTACTTTAATTATCAACTTAAAAATTGCTTTTATTCATAGTCGAATTTTTAGTAGCTGCTAACTATTAACAGCTTGATAAAAAGCTTGCATACTTTTAGGATAAATAAAAATAAAAGTTGTGGTAATTCATTACAAATCAGCTGTTCAAGAGATGTAGATAATATCGAGAATCTACTAATTTTTTTTTAAAAATTGAAGCACATTTCATCTACTATAAAAAAATTTTAAAAATAGAAAAATATATTTTACATCTCTTTTAATGAGATGCGTTCCTAAAAACAACATTTCTTTAGGAAGAATTTTGTTCGAGACCATGATACCGAAAAATAATATCATTCGCTGATTGTTTACATTGTAGTTGCGGAGGCAGACGATGAATACAAATGTTAAGGTAAAATAAGGTCGTTGTGCTTTCAGTATACTCAAGGGGATAAACGTATACCTAGGTTTGTTTGTTTGAGTGTGCTGAAGGAAGTCTGGTCTATCACCTCCACATGGTGACGGCTGGAAACAGTTGCTAGTATGTCTCAAGCCGGACGTGTGATTAAGACATGTTCAGTTGGGTCATGCGGCAAGCTGGCTAAGATAGATAAGGCGGAGGGAGTAAAACCTCTTAAGTAAAATCTTCCCTAACCCAAGGTGTTATGCGTCCCGTGCCTATTGGGTGGTTTGCAGCCAGGGAACAAACCGGCTGTATTATAACGGAGCTGCCTCGATACTCGTCACCTCGAGGTGTTTCTATGATCTTACCGTGGTATGGGGCACTCCCACGGTGGACCATTAACTTCCCCTCCCAACCAAAGGACTGCCAACTGCCTAGGCATGCGGCGGTCAATTATGAACATGAATCACAACAAAACCAAAACAAGTATGGACATGCAGTCCCTAAATGCAAAGCCACAACCTGGCTCAAGCCAGGTCCACGTGCCTACTACCGAAGCTGGGACAACCGAGCCTAGTGGAAGAAGTAGCAGTAGACTGCCACGGGTGCAGTTGAAACCGGGAATAAACCTGGTGGAATCGGAAGTACCGGTGCAGGGTGTAATGTCAGTACCCCCCCTGTAGCTAAGCTCATCAAGCATAACTACAAGGAGAGGCGATCGGCTTTACGACTACTGGAACGCTTGAAAAATGTTCCTGATGCTGAAAGGTCGGAGAAACAGAAGACCTCTATCCTATGGGTCACGCGGAAAACGGAGGGAGTTGCACAAGTTCCAAAACCGAATCCGTTACTCAAAAGACAGAAATCGGACGATCTTTCTTCCAGCAGCAATTCAGCCAAGAGACCGAGAAATTGGGGGACTGTTAAAACCTTCAGCGAGGCGGTCAGCGGCGAACAAATATGGGCAGTCGTTGACAGAAGCAACGCCAGAGAGCTGGAGGAAAGTTGAGGCCAAGCTAACAAGCGTGTTCTTTCAAATCTTGAAAGAGCACCCTGGTCCAGCTTCCTTCTGCCGCGATGGTGGGGGGCACCAAAACCACGTTAAACTAATAGCCTGTGCTGATCAGAGATCTACGGATCTATATAAGACAGCCATCTCCAGGATTGGTGAGGTATGGCCAGGGTCAAGGCTCTAGGTTATATCAAGGGAGGATATCCCTTGTTTGCCAAGAGCAAGGGCATGGATCCCAGCTGAACCATCAGATCCGAAGATGGTGCTTAAAATGATCAGGGTGTGTAACCCTGATCTACAAAATAAAAACCTGGAAGATCACCAAGATGGAGGAGCCAAAGGGTGTGTTCCGTACTGCGACCTTCGTGGTCGGTACGGACTCACTGGAACCTCTATCGAGATCGGAAGGGGTCATTAACTATGGTTTTTCATCAATAAAGATGAAAATCTATAAAAATGATGGAATACCACAGCCTAACAAAGATCCGGGCACATCCTCAACTGCGGAAGAACCACAAGGTACCGCAACAGAAGCGGAAACGCCAAGAAGGGCATCGGATGATGGCAGTATCTTCTATCTTCTGGAAGGAGTGTCGAAAACTACTCTGACAGATGAAGAGGAGCTACTGGCATCAGACGAAGATGCTGAGTCCACGATGGTGGAGGTGGAGTCTAGCAATGACGCTCCGGATACTCCAATTAACCTCCATCACTCAAAAGTTGCGTCCGCCAACCTTTTACTCCGTTTGGCAAGCAGCGGAGACCACATTGTCTTGATACAGGAACCATGGGTAGTCCATGGTCTTGTATGTGGACTCAGAAATAAAAACTACAAAATCTGTTACGTACACAATCAAGGTAAGCCCAGAGCATGTGTGCTGGTAAGAAGGGATGCAGACCAAGTCACTATCAGTCTTGAAGCAGGTGGTGAACGGATGTGGCTAACGACAAGCTATCTGGCCCATGACCATGACTTACTACCAAGCCAAATTTTAAAGGATCTGGTAGCGCAGTCACATAGGCTGGGAGCCAAGCTAATTGCCGGTGCAGACGTCAACGCGCACCATTCGGTGTGGGGCAGCACGGACATCAATGCAAAAGCTGAGTGTCTTTTTGATTTTTTTATTGGCTCTAATCTGCAGAAAATACATATCTACTCTGAGAGACCTTCTGCAGGGTGCTCTGAATTTTCTTTCCAAGTGGGAGGAAGATTGTGGTCTTGGAGTCAATCCGGACAATACGCAAGTCATCGTCTTCACTAGGAAATATAAAATCCCCTATATAGATCTGATAATGCTTTTGGGGAAATGTGTGATGATATCGGAGGAGACAAAGTACTTAGGCTCAATCATTGACAGGAAACTGACATGGAAGCCGAATACTCTACAAAGAGCTAGGAAGGCTAGCATGGCACTCTATGCCTGTAGAAGAGCAATAGGCAAAACATGGGGAATCAAACCTAAAACTGTATATTGGCTCTAAACATCAGTTGTCAGACCCATTCTCCTTTACGGAAGTGTTGTCTGGTGGACTGCGATGCAGAAGAAAACCTACTGTGAAATGATCGGTAAGGTTCAAAGATCGGCGGAGGTGGCAATAATTGGTGTCATAAAAACTACGCCAACTATGGCGTTGGACATCATCTTACACCTGCACCGTGTATGGATACGCAAGCATACTGAACTCCTACACTAATATTCCTACTCTACTTGATCGCCTCCCGTCATCTTTTTGCTTCGAAAGGAAATTCTCTGTAAGGTTTCCAACGCGGCAGGAATGGCTAGAAGGTGATCCATCACAAAGTGCCCAGATCAAGATATACACAGATGGATCTAAAATGGATACTGGTGTAGGGTCTGGAATTTACTGCGAAATGCCCTCAATCTGCAAATCCATTAAACTAATGGACCACTGCAGTGTTTTTCAGGCGGAAATAACTGCCACTTATGAAGCCATAAAATGGTTGCAGATAAACAATATATCTGGCAAGGATATTTGTATCTATCAGACAGCCAGGCTGCCCTAAAAGCCCTGGATGCGCCCCATACTATATCTAGGAGTATCTCAGATTGCCGCCGATCTCTTAATGAGATGGCATCACAACTCTGCATTAACCTGTGCTGGGTTCCCGGTCACAGGGATATTCCAGGAAATTGCAGAGATGATGAACTCGCAAGAGAGGGCACCAACCTGCCACATGTCAGTAGGGGCATGGAGTGCATTGGTGTCCCAATTGCGACGTGTAAACTTATCGCCAGGGAAACACTAATAAATTCCACACATCATAGCTGGAGTAGTGCTTCTACCTGCGAAATAGCCAGACAAACATGGCCAAAACTAAATCAGCCTCTATCCTTGTCTTGTATTAAGCTTTATAGAGCTCAATTAGGAATCCTGATAGGCACCCTAACATTACACTGTTTAATAGGTAATCATGCAACTAGACTGGGAGTCTTAACGCAGCTGTAGTCATTGCTTCTTGCTTTGTTGTTTTCAACATGAGCTTTCGTTTCGTTGTCATTTAGTGTCAGAATTTCATCGAGGTTAGTTAGTTAGTTGTATTGTTGAAATGCCGTGAAATAGTGATTCAGTGGGAATTTTTTTTATTTATTTTTTATTCCTTGATATAATGTACGAATACAAGATACCGCTCCATATCGGAGCATAGGGCGGAAACAAAAGCTCTCCAACAGTTTCTATCAGTTGCTAAGTATCTTAGCTCATTCCAAGTAGCTAAGGCTCTGCTCTCATTGTGGACGGTGCGTATCCATGTTTGACGAGGACGACCTCTTCTTCGGTTGCCCTGCGGATTCCATTGGAAGTTCAGTGGGAAATAAGTGAATAATATTGTCAAGAGCAGCTATTCAAAGATTGGGTCAGAGTGAAAACGAGGAATACGTGAGAAGTTTGTTGGATGAATCGGATGATGAAAGTGATGTGAGTAATTAATATTTATAAACATTTTAATTTTTTTGTTACTGAATTATGTTTTCATTGATAAGGCAAGTGATTATCAAAATTATCCCACTTCTTTGACGGCCGATTTCGTGGATGCTGATGCTGACTCGGACATCGAAGAAATGGCTATTGTGGAAACCAAAAATGCAGATGATATCCATGACAATGATGATTATGCAATGTTTAAAGAATTGGGTGAAGAAATTGGGAATGAGGATTCCACAATTTTCACGGCTTGTGATGGGACAAAATGGACCAATTTACAACCGCCAGAAAATAGACGCAAACTTCAACACAATGTTCGTAGTAATACTCGAAATCAAGGCTTGCAAGGAGGTCCAAAAGTTGACATAAAAATGTTTGGTCAATATGCTTAAAGGAAATATATAGCATAATTATCAGAGAAACGAATCGTCGTGCTAAGCAAAGTTGTGATGTTTGGAATGAGAAAAACGCAGAAAAAACAAAAGAGTTTGGAATCCAGTAAATTAAATGGAATTCGATGCATTTATTGGCCTTCTGTTGTTCGCTGTTGTTTCCAAATCTAATTGTGAACACACATATATCGAGCAGCTATGCCGTTACGTCGTTTTTGGGATATATGCAACTATATCCGTTTTAATGGAAGTACTAGACAAGAACGATATATTGCGAATTTCGTATAATGCTGGCGATAATATAACTGTAGATGACCAGTTGTATCCGTATCGAGGACTTACTCGTTTTACTTAATATATACCATCCAAAGAAGCCAGATATGGCATAAAGGTATTTCAATGTTTTCAAAAGATTTATGTTCAAGTATTATTAGTATGTTACTAATATTACTGTATCTTTTCAGGTATGGTGGGTATGCGATGCAACTTCATCATATCCGCTGCAAGGACAAATATATACCGTTATGAAATCAGATTGTATTCGTGAAAAAAGCCAGGGTGAGAGAGTTGTCCTTGAATTGTGTAACATATTCAAAGGATCTGACCGCAATATCACATGTGACAATTTTTTTACAACCCTAAATTTGGCGAAAAGGTTGATGACGGAATAAAATCTTTCAATTATCCTCCTCCTGAGTTTCTTGTACCAAAAGGGAGATCAAGAGAAGTATGTGCAAGTGTATTTGGCTTTCTAGACAACGTCACTATGTGTTGCTACTTCCCAAAAAAAAATAAAGCTATTGTTTTATTATCAACAAGTCACTACTCAACGGAAATTGTAGGCCCTCAGAAAAAACCAACTATCATTATTAATTATAATCGCACGAAAGGAGGTGTTGATAATATGGACAAGATGTTAGGAGAATACAGTCGAACTCTTAGATGGCAACTCGCATTCTTTTATAACACGTTGGATATTTCTGCTCTTGCGGCGTATATAATCTTCCAAGAAAACAATGCAACGACAAAAAAAAAGGGAACCAGACGTGCGTCGAATATTTCTTTAGAAACTTTGTCGGCAGTTAGTTTTGCCAAATATCCCTACAAACAAGTGTGATAGAACGTATGGATGAATGCACATCGAATACGGTAAAAAGAGACTCTACTGGTCGCATTCCACAAAAAGCAAAATGCTATTTATGTGTTAAAAAAAAACCATCATGTAAAGCATGCCAACATTGTAAACGACCGGTTTGTAATGATCACAGTATAGATCATACTTCCTGCGCTAAATGTTAGAAAACTTATTTAACCTAATGTGTTTCGAAATGAATTGAAATCAAACACCAAAGAGTTCCAATTTGTAAATGGACTGTATCTATTTATTTTTAGTTTATCAGCAAAAACACGTGATTATAACCAAAAAAACAATATAAGCAAAAATGTAACAAAGTAGTTGTAAGTAGGAGATCATAGATAACAATATCAAAATATAAATAAGAACAAGATCCAAGTATCAATAAGAACAAGATCAAATACCGATAACAATCAACGTAAGCATAATAGTATTAGTAGATCTTGTGTTGATAAGGAATAATATATATAATATATAAAATACAATACCCTGCAGTATGCTCAGAGACAATTGTACCCGTTTTCGCCGGTAAGAAGAAGCAATTGAGAGGTAAGTATTTGTTTGCTCTCGTTGAATTGGTGTCGTGAGCGGAAATTTTGAACAAAAGAATGAGAAAACGAAACGTTATGAAATTTTACAAAGTGCAGTGAACATGTGTATTGTTGAAGCAGTGCATTTAAGAAGGGTTTTGTAATTTTTTGTGGTGTTTCCTGTAGTGAAGAAGAAAAAAAAATGTGAAAGACGCGTGTCTCATTACTTTTTGAGGAATTGAAGGTATGTAAAAAAGAAGGGTTAATTGTTTATTTCTTTCAGTTCTTCAATATCAGTGCGATCAAAAAACAATGTAAGTAAAACGAAATAAAATAAAATATCTGCATTTATTAAAATTTTGATCAGTTCTTTTTTCTTATTAGTTCCACAGCGACAAATTGAAAAATAAACAAAACAAAACAATAACACAACAGAAACATAGTGCGATCATAAAACAAGGTGAGAGTAGAAGATAAAAAGTGAAAATAATTT
The DNA here is from genome assembly GCA_035041805.1 of Amiota mariae. Taxonomy (NCBI): domain Eukaryota; kingdom Metazoa; phylum Arthropoda; class Insecta; order Diptera; family Drosophilidae; genus Amiota; species Amiota mariae. The sequence continues at coordinate 38,330 of JAWNKV010000422.1, read as the reverse complement.
TTTCTAGTTAAATTTTAATCAGTTCCCTTTTTTTCTTATTAGTTCTTCTGCGACATATTAAAAACAAAAGAACATAATTTTCCTTTATTTTTTTTTCCGGTTCAAAGTAATGCAGGCGGAGACAATTGACTACTCCCAATGACATCGCCATGTTAAATTCGCCGGTTTTTTACGGTACACAGAACCAGTTATAAAACCGGTGGAGGTCGCAGAGCAAACGGTTCAGAACCAGTTCAGAGCCGGTTCTTCAGGGTACTAAATATTTTAGAGTTAGCGAATCTCATCAATGGTGTGTAAGTGAGAACAATATACAAATTACAAATTAGCATAAGAATTTAATAGCAAAAGGAAATCAAAATGTAACAAACAAACACATGTTCCTAAACATTTTGCTTCACATTTATTTTCGCTTCTACTATTTGCTTATTGTTTGCACGCGAATTAATCATATATTAATTTGTTTCTTGTTCGGTACACAATAAATAAAACAAATTGAACAAATATAAAAGCTAGATGTTTAATTTTTCCACTCTTCTATCAATTTCCATACATTTCGTATGTAGAATACAAGTGCACACCCTGGTGTTTTTTTTTTTTTTTTTAACTACTTTCTATCCCACGCCACTTTCCCCCCCAGATCCCGCGAGAACTGGGGTCCATTAAAAACCGAACCAGACTGGGTATCGACCACAAGTCACTTCGGTACTGAACTACTGGAGGTTAGTATCATGCAAAAGAAATTAATTGACTACTATAAGGCTACAGACCTAATGTCATCAGCCATTTATACTAATCATAAAGCACTATAAAGATAAATTTAAATAAAGTTAAAATAGTTAAAATAATACTATGTGTTAAGGAGAGTTAAGAGATTAGATTTTAGATGAACGGATGAAATAGAATTAGATACAAGGTCGTAGTATTGATTGTAAGACTGACATAAAATACGAAAAGGATCATGCTGCAAATAAGGAGCCTTACATGTACCAACAAGTATATGAGAATAATTCCTTGTAACCCGAGAAGGAACATTAAAATTAATACTACCAAGCAAGGAAGGGGAAAAGATGCTGCCTACAATTAGATTGTGCAAGAATGTGACACCAAGAGTCGTTCTGCGACTGGATAATGTCGGGAGGCGGATTAGTTTAAGACGGCTTTGGTAAGATGGAAGGTTTATATTGGGATCCCAGTGTAAGTGACGCAGTGCAAAAAGAAAGAATTGCAATACTATCACTATACTTTTTAAACTGTGGATCCCATACACATGAAGCATATTCAAGTATTGGCCTAACCAAAGAAGTGAATAATAATTTGGTGGTGTAAGGATCATTAAACTCTTTAGACCAACGTTGAATGTATCCTAAAACACCCCTAGCTTTACATGTGATACAAGAAATATGCGACCCAAAATGCAGCTTTGGATCCATCAACACACCCAGGTAACTGAATTGTGTGACACGTTCTAGAGTGTGATCATTAATGTGGTAGCTTTTTACAATTAAATTTTTACGGTAAAAGAACATTATTTTACATTTGTCATAATTAAGCGAAAGATAATTTTTAGAGCACCACTGAGATAAAGAGTCAAGATCTTCTTGAAGAAACGTTTGTTGGACCGGAGATAAAATAGATAAGCATAACTTAACATCATCAGCGTACATTAAGACGATAGAATGCTTTATGGCAGATGGCAAATCGTGTATAAAAATATTAAATAATAATGGGCCAAGGTGGCTACCCTGAGGGACACCAGAAGTTACACAAATAGTCTTAGATATAGCTGTTTTAAAAATAACTCTTTGGGTTCATAAGTTACAAAGGATGTAATCCAGTTAACTAACTTGGGAGGAAAATCAAAGGTATTCAGTTTTTTAAGAAGTACGAAGTGATAAACACTATCAAAAGCTTTACTAAAATCTGTATTAATTACAAATTGAAGTATAAAAAAGTAAAAATTTAAATATTTGTTAGAATAAAAATAAACACATCCGCTCTCTTTGAATTACAGATTAGTAATCTAGCAGTGTTAGGTGTAGATGAGACGAAAATAATTTAGGTGGAGACACAAGGGTTTAAAAGATTACACATTTCGTACAAAATACTAGTATGCAAACACGTGCTAGTCTTAGACAGCAAGCGAAATGATTTCAAAAAAATTATAAATAAATAGAAGGTATAATGAACCATATTGAGTCTGCTTCGAATTTCTACAATCGCTACTTGAACCTTGCTGAAATCTTAGTTTTCCCAATCACCATAACATCACGCAGGTATCGGCTGAAGGCGTCAAAAATTATAAGTTCGCTACCAGCACGATGCTCAATTTTGTAATTGTAGTCCTGCAAACACAAAGCTATTGTGTAACAGCTCGTGGCATGTCTGCTTTCGTTGTTGTCTGATTGCATAATCAATTATCAACTTAATCTCGATACCTAGCAATGAGTACCGAAAATTCTCCAACGCGAAACATGCCACTATTACTTCGATGTGGAACTTTGACCTCATCCCTCGCCTTACAGATATTATAAACATTGGTTGCAACTATTCATCTTTACCTTGCGGCTCTAGAGTTGTAAACTGAAAGCCATGAGCGTCTGAAACAAAAATTAAATTTTTAAAATCACAACCCCATATTTCATAATACATATCTCATTTTTTCAACAGGAACCTCCACAAACTTTTGTTTCGTGTGTAGCCCATCAATTTCGATAGCCTCAGAAAAGCTGCTTATGACTCTTGTCTTCAAATTCTTCACTTGCTTCAATTAACTTTTATATATTCCCTCTTGCATCAATGTTACATCAGAACCCGTATTGATTGTACGTTTTCCCCGGTTTTATATATATTTGCTCCGTCAGTGCAATTTCTCACTGATGTGCCTTCTGTTTCAACTGATGAGATTGAGGGTGTAATCTGCTTGCTTAAGACGAAGAATTATTTATTATTTGAGTTTCAAAGAGAGCGGACGTGTTTACTTTTGTTGTAATAAATATTTTGAATTTTTACTTTTTTTTTGTACTTATATTTGTCAATATTATAGTATTGTGCATAACTTTAAATTGATCATGTTTTCGGGTTAGTTAGTGGTGCATAAATTTTTAAATAGTTTAAATATTTTCTAATTGAGGTATTTTCTTTATATTTTCAAGTGATTAGTGCATTTTTTGTTGTTGTTTTTGCATTGTTTCATAAATTTTTACCTTTGTTATTGTATATAACATTTCAAAGTTATTATCTGTGAGCATTGTTGTTGCGAAACCAAACTGTTATTAATCAGCGATTCAGTACCGTTTTGTGTTTCATTCTGTAACATTTTGTTTTTGCCTTGGGCTTTTTTGAATTTTTGTGCGCTATCACTTACAGTGTGTACTATAAGTATCTGCATTTTTTCATAAAATTAATTTTTCATAGAATTTTTTTTTGTTTTTTTGTTTTATTTTATTTATTTTTTATTATTTTTTCGTGAATATGATTTGTTGTAATCCTTCAAGTAAAAATAAGAATACTTTTGATGTTGATTCTCTACGCGCAGTACGTTGTTGGCTGTGCGACAATTTTTCACACTTGAAGTGTGCGGGACGGAACGGCCGTGACCATGACAAGATTAGCAGCAGATCCCAAACATTTTGTGGAAGTTTGAAGTGGTCTTGCCCATCCTGTTTTAATCGTCAGGTTGATTTTTCGGCAATGTATCATAGTATACGTGACAATTTTATCAAATTGAACAGTGCTGTAAAGCAACTATCGTTTGATTTTGATTCGAGCATTGATTTACTCACTAAATATCAGTTCGATTCACCTTCTCTCCTTCTCTTATTGTCACCTTCTTCTATGGGCAACCACGCTTCCCCCAACTACATTCCACCACTCCTTTTGTTCCTGCCACAATTGCTTCTCCAGCAGATCCTACCTCAACTCCTGTGCTGCCTGTAATACAGGTATCCTCCTCCAAACGTTCTTGACCCGTTTCTTCTCCACCTTCTTCGAACACCTTTGTGGACAAAAACGGGAATGTTGCCATCAATGCTTCTAAGCGGTCAAGACCTGATATTTCGAGGAATGATGCCGTCAATGGTGGTATACCCCATAACTCAATTGTACCTTTACCCAACGAATCCAAACAGGCCTCTTCTTCATTATTACCTGCGGCAACTCTAGAACCTCTACCAATATCGCCATCTTTGAATGTGGATTCACCACCTATCTTGTCGGTAGTGGCCCCTCGGAAACATATTTTCCAATGAAGACTGTCTTATGATACTACCTGTGATGACATTAATAGGTATATTGCTTCTAAGACTAATGTGAAGGTTAGTGTTCAAAAATTCAATTTTTCACAACCTAGGGATATTTCGTCGTTCAAGATTAGTGTGCCTTCTGAATCGTTGGACGAAGTTTGTAATCCTAAATTCTAGCCTCCAAATATGGTTGTTCATAAATTTAAACATAAGAGTAGGAATAGACATAGTACTGTTAGGCTTCCAGTCCCCACTATCTCACCTTCGGCTCCAAGCTCGCCTCCAAAAAACTAGCTTTCTGCCTTCATCATTTCTCTATAATGTTTTAAAATGTTACAGGTTTATTGTCCAAGCTTAATAATTTGTATAGGTTTTTCTTTTGAATCTGATGTTATAGCGTTTTCCGAGACATGACTTCACTCTGGTTTTCTTAGTAATGAATTTTCCTGTTCAAATTTCATCACATATAGGATAGAGCGCCCTACTCGACGCGGAGGTGATGTCCTCATTGCTGTTGTCTCTCACCTAAGATCAGAATTCGTTGATCTAAACTGTTCAGCCAATATTGAGTTTATTTGTGTGAGGTAATTTTTGCCTTTTGAATCTGTTTATGTTCTTATATTTCGCTTAATTCCAATTTGGAAACTTATATGTGTCATGCTAGAGCCATTAATTCTGTCAATAATATTCTTAGGGACCGTGACTCTGTTATCGTGCAAGGTGATTTAAATCTCCCATTCATTTGTGGTCCTTTATTGGTATCTCGAAGAATCTAGTTCCTTCAGCACAACATGATTTCTTGGACACACTGTTTGAAATTTCCTTGTTTTAAATGAACTCTGTAGTAAATCATTACAATAGATCACTTGATCTTGTGTCTAGTAATGATTCTGCTGTTACTTCTGTGTCAAGATGTCAACCTTTAAGTATTCCTGACGATACTTACCATCCAACATTGGAAATATCCCATTCTGTTACCCGTCCTGTTTCAGACTCCATATTTTCTTCTACGCGTCGATTCTGTTTTCGCAAAGTGAACTTTGCCCAACTAAATGAAGTCTTTCTCGGAATAGATTGGTCTTTCTTGTACAATTTCAGTGATATGAGTACTGCTATTAATTTTTTCTATGAAGTGATATACAATATATTTGATGCCTATGTACCCTATAATGCTGTTTCGAAAGTGTCATATAAACCACCTTGGTTTACAAGAAGACTTTCTAACCTGAAGAACATTAAGCCAAGGCTATATAAAAAATGTAAGAGTTCTGGCTCTTCTATTGCTTTTGCTAACTTTTGTGTGGCCCAGGCTTATTTTCTTTCGTTAAAAAACTTTTGTTATAATAAGTATCTCACACTTTGTAGACAGCAATTTTCACGCGACCTTAAGCAGTTCTATAACTTCGTGAACTCAAAGAGCAAATCTTCTTTATTTCCCTCATCATTGTATCTAGTTAATGATGACCACACTGATTTGGTTATTGCAGATCTGTTTGCAAAATTCTTTCAATCCACTTATTCCTCTGAATCCTATATTCAAAACCGGTATCCTTATCCCATTTCCCATTGTAACATCATTATTTCTCCTGTAATTAGGGAGGAATGTCTTCTTACAAATTTAAAATCGTTGAAATCCAATTACTCACCCTGCTTAAGCACTGTGCGGAGTCTATGTGTAAACCACTTTTGAAACTTTTCAATTTATCACTTCAGAGCGCATCTTTCCTTCCTATCTGGAAGGAATCCTTTATTATTCCCCTACACAAAAAAGGTAACAAAGCTGACACATCCAATTACAGGGATCTGGCTAAACTTCCTCAAAAATGTTTGAAAATATGCTCACTTCAACCTTTTATCACTTTTGTAAAACAATTATTTCTCCGCATCAACACGGTTTTATGCAAAACCGTACTTCAACCACAAACATGCTTGAGTTTACATCCTTTGTATATCTTGGTTTTAGGGACAAACGTCAAACTGATGTTATTTACACTGTACTAATGCATTTTTTTTGGCATAACTGAATATTCGTAAATTACACAGTCCAAACACAATTAATTGAAATTATAAAATGATCTGGTGACAGCCCTATTGCCTTAATAGGGTTGCAAAGTGCACTGTATGTCCACCTGTTTCTTTTTGTAATCAATGCGGAAAATTTTTCTAAACTTTATAGTACTGGCAAATTGATTTGAGTAAATTAAAAATTTCTGCAAAATATAAAAAAAAATTATTTATTTCTTTATTATATTAGGTAAATAAAATACAATAAAATACCTAATGATATTAGAGTACTAGCTACTTAGGCCTAAGACTCAATGTGAAAAAAAAGTTCAAGGTACTCGTATGTAGGAAGGTTAATGTGAATATTCATCAATTTGTATTTGTGTGAATTGTGTTAATTATGTTTTATAATAGAAAAAATTTAGCCAACTTTCTCGTGGATTGAAAACTAACTTTTTGCCAATTTGTTCCAAAATGTAAACATTTGTGATTATAGCTTAATATATCTATTTAAATGAGTTATTAACGTTTTTTGCCCAACTTTGCCCATTTACCAAATATTCTTGAAAGCCTCCATACAGTTTTAATTGCAATTTCTTGCGAATATAAACTTGATAACCTCAAATTCCACCAATTCTGTAAGAAATCTTTGGAGTCTTACATGTCTACGTATCCTTGGTAACCGAAGTCGTCAACAGATCATAAGACTTTAGTCCACGGTTACCAAATTATGGCTGTATCGCTTGTTCCTGTCGGTTGCCTTGGCGAAAATGCATCAGAAGGGCGCAATAAGCTTTTTCTCATCCTAAAAATAAACTGCAGGTTTTGAAAAGAAACAATACATGACTTTAATCCATTCACTAAGCAAAATTGGGCCGTAAGAGTGGGCGTGGTCGGATTGATCTGAAATTTTTAATATTTGTTTTCAATGTTATAAATAGCAAATTTATCAATTTAGGGCTCTTTAACATCATTATTAGACTTTATGCCAAACAAATGGTATTTCTGACCATAGTGCACTGACTTCAAGAAAGCGTTTGATTCTGTTAATCATGATCTGCTTGTACATAAACTTGACCTTGTTGGTTTTCCACAACATCTTCTTTGTCGGATTGCATCTTATTTGAGGAATAGGGTTCAGTGAGTGTTATTTAAGTCCACTCTTTCTGGTCCAGTCTTTGTCACTTCTGGAGTTCCTCAAGGGAGCCATCTAGGTCCATTATTGTTTAACTTTTTTGTAAATGATCTCCCTTCCTCCATCTCACATTCTCGTGTCCTCATGTACGCTGATGATGTAAAATTATGCCTTTCATTTAATGATGGTGCCTCCCATCTCAGACTCCAAGAGGATCTTGATTCTTTACATTCTTGGTGTTCTGCTAATTACTTATATCTAAATATCTCCAAATGTAAGTTCATGACGTGTCATCGGTGTAAACCACATTTGTTTACATACACGATTGAAAACTTCCAACTCGAGCGAGTCTCTACTTTTAATGACCTTGGTGTCCAGTTTGATCCCAAGCTGTGTTTTAACCAACATATCTCTTCTATCGTAAATAAAGCGAAGAGTGTTTTTGATCTCATTAAACGTTGGTCTATTAAATTTAATGACCCTTATACCACAAATATTCTTTTTATATCTCTTCTGCGTCCACTCCTTGAGTATTGCTCTTGCATTTGGTCTCCGCAATATATAAATAATCAAGTTCGAATTGAGTCTGTACAGAAACAATTCTTCCTGTTTGCCCTTCGTGGCCTAAACTGGAATCCTAATTCGTGTTTACCATCTTACTCTGATAGGCTCCTTCTTATCAGTCTTCCATCTTTAGTGCATCGTAGGATTCTTCATAAGCTCATAGTTGGGGAAATTGATTCTCCTGAGCTATTGAATCAGTTAAACTTTTGTGTCGCTAGTCGCCCTACCAGAAATTTCGTCCCTTTAGCATTGAATAGATGCACTACTAACTATGCCCTACACGATCCTTTCCGAGTTTTATGCACGTCATATAATAAATTCTATCTTGTTCTCTCACCCGAGATATCGCCATCATCGATTAATACCATCTTCCATCGTCATACGCTGCCTACGGGACTCCTGATCACACTGCAGGCTGGATGAACTGGATGTCGCTGATTTAGGTGACCTTTACCATCTGCATTATTGTAGTTTATTAATTCATATGTCTCTGACCACACATAGCTGAGAGTAGGGGCAGCTCGCTGCTATTTGCAAATAAATTTCCCCCATCGGGTCAGAGGTTGGTATTTCATATTATCCTTATTTATTTTATTTTCATTTATTTTTTTGTTTTTTTCATATTAATTGTTTTTTTTTTTTTTGTAATTAATTTATTTTAGTTAAAGTTCACTTCAATTTATATTTTTATCTTACTTTTAAGTGTTAATTGTTACATTTGTTTTTGTTTTTAAGCTGACAGTTTTTTTGTCAATGCCATTTCAAATAAATAAATAATAATAATAATAAATTACAGGTCCAGACAATCTTCCCAATATATGCATAAAAAACTTACCACTTAGTATTATCCGTGTTCTTGCCCTTGTGATTAATTATTCTCTTCAATTTGAATACTTTCCCCAATCGTGGAAAGTCAAAGCTATTTCAAAACCTAGAAAACCACTAGATTCACTTGAGAACTACCGCCCTACTAGCTTACTATGCTGTTTTTCAAAAATATTTGAAATTCTCGAAATTCATTCCATTATACCTGCAACTCAATTTGGTTTCAGGTCTTAAGTTGTATAAATCCTCTTCTTAAGTTTAAAAAATTCATAAAATACAATTTTCAAGATAAGAAATCAGTACGATTGGTTGCTGTAGATATACAAGCAGCTTTTGATACAGTATTGCATGATGGCTTAATACATAAATTAATGATTGCGAATACACCTTTCTACTTAACTAAAGTGAACAGTATTTGCGATAAATCGAAAATTGAAAATGACCAGTAAAATTTTACGGTTGAATGTGAATAAAAAACTCATAAATAATTTTGAGAGTATTTATTTAATATATATGAGTATTTTAATAGTGTTTTGTAGAATAAAAGACGTATGTTCAATAGTTCTTTATTCAATAATCTTTATCCAGCTTTTTGGATTTGCTTAAGTCTAGAATTGCAAGGGAGCAGTGTGACTATGCAATATATTTGTATATGTGTGCGTATGTACACTTGCATAAACAGTCTATAGCAGCATAATCGTGCAAGACAGTCAGTGCCTGAAGTGGCTGATCATGATATCGTGGAATCGGAATGTGCGCTTGCATAAGCAGTTTATGTATATTAGGTTTATGTCTTTTTAATTATGTTTATATATGCAACAAAGTTTTACATATTGATACATATATATAATTGCATGAGCACACTACACCTCCACTTTTAAAACAATAACGTAATATATGGTTAGTTATTTGTAGTTTATATTATATTTAGTTATATTAATGTATATTATATTTTGTTTTACAATTAGCTTGTTACAAACAATAATTAGATGTTGTGTATTGAAATTTTTATTTTCTCCTTTTGTTTTTTTTTTTTTAACTGATTTTCGGGGAACAACATTTCATTTTCATTTTTAGGGTTCCGTACCCTTAGGGAGCTAACGGGACCCTATTACTAAGCTTACGGACAGCCGTTCGTCCATTCGTCTCCTGCACTATTTCATGAACCGTAATAGGTAGAGAGTTGAAATTTTCACAGACTATGTAATTCACTTGTGTGTAGAACGACAAATATGCATAAAATAATGCCTGTCCAAGTCAAACTTGGCTGATTTTTTTAAAATTTCTAACTGTTTAAGAATAAGGTTGATCAAGCCTTATTGCTGTGTATTGAACATCTTTAACCTTCCTTTATGAACTTTTTGTTTTTTATTTTTATTATCTTCTATAACTATGTTGTTATTTTTTTCTATGCTAATTACCTTATACGGTCCTAAATATTTTTTATCTAACTTATTACCTGTATCGTTTTTTAATAAAATTTTATTTTCTTAATTTAAAATCTATTATTTTCTTATCATATTGTTCTTTTTCCTTCTGCTTATTTTTTTCTAACATTATTCTAGCTCTCTTATATGCTTGTTCTAGTCTAAATTTTAATTCCTTAGCATAGTCATCCACATTGTAAAGTGGTTCTATTTTAACTATGCTATACAAATCTTCAAATAAATTTGGATTTTTACTAAAAACTAATTCATATGGACAGAAATTATGTGCCATAGATGGTCTTGTATTATAGCAATACACAAAATATTGAAGCCATACGTGCCAATCAGTTTTATCAACTGATATATATGAACGTACGAGTATGTATACGTTTAAGGTTCTGTGACTTCTTTCAATGTTTGATGGTGGTGTGCTGTAGACGTAATGTTGTCTACTCTTAAATATTTGCACAAGTCATTTATTATAGAATTCTTATATTATGTACACATGTCCGTAATGAACGTCTTCATCGGACCGTACCTAAGAATAAAGGATTCGAATATAGCTTTAGCAACAGTAATTGCATTTTTATTTGCTATGGGTATAGCAACAAGTTATTTAGATAAGTCACAAATAATCGTGACTGCATATTCATTGCCATTCTCTGATTTTCGTAATGGACCAATCGTGTCGATCAAAACTTTATCGAAAACACTTATTGGTATATCAATAATTGTTAAAGGAGTTTTAGTATGCTTAGTTGATATTGATATTTGGCATTTAGGACAATTACGTACGTTCTTTGTAACATAATGAGTCATGTTTTTCCAGTAGTCTCTTGTCTCTTTATTTTAGCTAGCGTTCTTGAAATGCCTGTATGACCTCCTTGGATTGGATCATCATGAGAAGTAGACAGTATCGCTGCTTTATTTTTATCATTATTTACTATGGTCATCGGCTTGAGTAGCGCTACTCTTTATTTCTTTAAATATTTATTGCCCATTTCTTTAAAATAATCTATTGAAATTTCTTCAAAGATTCTTTTGCTCGGTGCCATCATGAGTTGGCTGATACCATATATACCATTTTTTTTTTTCAAGCCTTTGGAAGAAGTGTTCTAAGTCGAGAATTCCATTAGTATAAAGGTCGCTAACATCAATTCTTACTATAACTTTATTTCCATGTTTAATTAATGGGTGTTATACGCAAGGTCACTACTTTTTGTACATCATCATTTTCAATGATTTTATATACGTTGGGCTTAGAAGCATTTTCAAGATTTTACCTATGCAAATTTTCTTGTTCAATTCCTGCGCAGGATATTTTCTGTCTACTTTGATTTCTTGTAGTGACTTTTAATAACTTTGTTATTAAATTCTTGTATGGTTATTCTTGATAATATATCCGCTTGTTGATTATCTTTTCCCTTAAGATATTCTACCTAGAATTCTTATTCCTCTAAGTCGAGTCTCATGTGGGTTAGTTTTGAGAAATGGTTTACTGCCCAATGGATTGCTACTAAGTTGATTGCTATGGGGAGTTGATTCCCATTGTGGTCTTGTGTTAATACAGCACCACAAGCTTGCATCTGTGGTAATGCAAAATTCTTTGCTGAAATAGAGATATTGTAGTAATTTTGGACTCATCAATTGGGTTTTTAAATATTCGAAAGCAGTTTGACATCTCCGTATCCATTCGAACTTTACGTTTTTTCTACATAAACGCGATATGTGGCGTAAATAATCCGCGAAATTTTTTATAAAATGTCTGTAATAATTGCAGAATGCAACAAAACGTCTAGCACTGTCAGCGTCTGTTGGGACTGGGTATTTTTCAATGATTTCATATCTCTTTTCATCTGGTAATATACTTGAGGTATACACTTATGACATAGGAAAGTCATTTCGTGCATGAAGAAAGAGCATTTTTTCCGGATGCAATTTTAAGTTATTCTTTCTGCAAAAATTTGGTGGATTTTTTTATCATATGCTTTTCAGAACAACCGATGACAATCAAATCATCCATATATAGGAATGCTTGCGATGGTTCTAGACCAGAAAATGCAATTGTCATCAATCTTTGAAATGAATTTGGTATTATTTTTAACCCATATGGTAATCATGTGAAACGAGCCATTGCTCGTTGAAAAAGAAGTAATATTTCTTGAATTTTCTTCAAGTTCTATTTGGTGAAATCCAGACATTAAATCTAGACACGAGAAGTATTTTGCTCGGCTTAGTTGATCAAGAATATCATTTATTCTTGGAAGAGGAAACTTGTCTGCCAAAAGCTTTTTATTGATTTGGCGATAATCTATTACCAAACGCCATCTCTGGGGTAATTCTTCAGTAGTTTTTTACATATACGGGTTCTTCATCTCTCAATCTTAATTTTTGTTTACAAAAATTGTTGGTGGATATCGATTCTGATTCTAGCCCGAATATATCTGTGTAGTTAGAACAAAGGTTTGTAAGTATATTTTTAAAAGCTGGTGGGAAATGTTTCTTTAGTTTTGTCAAAATATCATTTTCCCTATTTTGATCCGTTTTACTTACAATTTCGTAACCCTCAAGGGATTCAATTTTAATTTTGTTCATATTTATAACTTGGGTTGAATTCTTATAAAAGTATGTTTCGAACTTGAAATTGTGTTTCCTATGTATACGCTAAGAAAACAAATATATATATTTTAATTGTCTTTGACACCATACATACTTCCTTATTCTTATATTTTTCATTATTCTTTACTTGTACTTTTTTATTCATTTCATCTGTACTTGTCGCCGAAATCTGTTTGTGCCCTCCCATTATGATCGATAAATTATCACTGATTGCAATTCTAAATGCTTATCTAGCGTCACACTAGCCTCACTGAGATGGAAGAGCGACGGACAAACAAGAAGTTCGATTCGAAAGGGAGGCACCAGCTAAACGTACGGTATTTTGCATAGACACGAAGCGGACGGACATACAAGAAGGTTGATTTGAAAGAGACACACTAACTAAAAACAACCGCTACCTTTTGAAAAGTGACGTGTTTTACCTGTCGTCTGCAAGTTTAATTCTTCATTCTTCTTTGCGTTTGCTTGTACGACACGCAAAGCAAATATTATTGCATTCCTTTTTTATTTCATTTCCATCACACTTTTTCGTTACAGGACAGATTTTACACTTTTGCCTTTCTATAATCATTTTCAATGATGAAATCGTACAAAGCTTGGTTACAAATAGATACTTTTTTATTGAATTAAATGACATTCAATCAGCTACTAAAACCATTAATGCTGGTACTTAACAACTGCACTGTTTCTATCTTTGCAGACGATACTGCGATTTACTGTGAAGGTATTAATTACATAGATATACACGACACCCACCACTGCTCGTTGACTGAACTTAATTCCTACTATAAAAAATGGAAATTATAATCAATGTATTAAAAAAAAGTGTTAACCAGTAGTTCAGAAAATTGTCTAAACATAAAAACTTATGCCCTGTCTGAAGCAACTGTCAAGTGTTGAGGCAGAAAGGTGTTCCTCGTCGGCATGTTACATTGCCAACAAATTTCGTTTTCGGTTGGAAGACAACACCTTGAAAGCTTTAGTGTTTTTAAGATCATTTTTTAATAATAAGTAATTTGACCTCGAAAGTAATACTAACTTTTATAGGAATAAATATTTTTGAACTTCTTGTGAATTGCTTTTAATATTGTACGAGTATGTTTAGTTGATCTCGTACGTATTTCTGATGTGTAAACAATGTTTCTTTAAATATTTGAAAATTTAGTTTTATTTATATTTTAGTTATATTGTATTTACAATTTACAATATATGTATATGAATTTTTGAAAAGAAAAATAAAATATGACTTATATGAAAATATTTCGTGTGTGTACATTAGAAACAAATAAATCCCAGGACTAATCCCGGGATTTTAAAATGACAATCCCAGGATCCCGGGGTTAGACAAAAGCCCCGAATATTGGCATCCATAATTTAGATAAAAAACTCACATTTAATGTACATATCGGGAAAACTCTGGATAAAATTAATAAGACGATATACTCGTACATACTCTATCCGATCATAAATCGTAAATCCAAACTTTCACTGTACAATAAACTTATTATTTTTAAAACAATATTTAACCCTGGTCTGGGGTGATTATGCTATAACACATCGACTAGTCAATTACACGTAAAAGCCAATATTAAAAAAATTTATGAAAAAATCAACAAATATAACTCGATATTAAATAATCGCACTTTACTTATAAATGGTGTATACTATATAAGATTGCATATAATTGGTACATATTCGTTTAGTCTATGATTAGAACTATTAAGTGCCAATTACCTAATCTAAGCTAGCGTTAAGGTTGATATCTAATGTTTTTTTTCCCATTTTTCCTTATACAATGCGTATAAACATAGTATTGTGACGATTTCCTAATTGTTAGAGATGAGCAAAAGATTGCTCTGGGGCTTTTCCTTCCAGAACTTCACTCAGGATGTCGCAATAATTAGCACTCCAAATTTGTCATTCAGTCTTTGTCGCAAAAAACTCTGTTTGTTATTACTTCAATTAATTCACTTTCTTTAGCTTTGGTTTTATTCAATTTTTATTCTTGGTATTTTTATTTAACAAATTGTGTATATCTTAGATTGGGATTTTGTTTTCATATGGTTTTACAATTTTCTTGATGATTGTCACAACGCACCACTGGTCGGCTTTTGTGTAAAGTAAATTGTTAAAAATTTGATTGCTTTTCTGTCTTTGTGTGTTTGTGTGTAAGCACAGTAATATTTTGTCCTTGTTTCTTTTGTTTAGAGCAAAAAAGGTTTTTCTTTTTGAAAGATAAGAACAAGATCATAACATAAAGCCAAAAAAGTGTTGTTGAGTGACACATTTCAATCACATTATTGGTCCGATAACATCTGCACATGGCGCCCCCAATACTGGAATCAGTATTAATAACTAAACAATAATATGCTGCTTTGCTAAAACGAAATAAGTGTTTGTGTATGAGAAAGAGATCAATTATAAATTTTAAGTTGTATCAGGTTCACTATAATTTGGTATAGGTAATCTACAGATCTTCAAAACGGAACGCTTGTATATACCAGAGAGTGTTTTGATGGTAGCGACTCGTACAAGCATATCCGATCCAGGATGAAGCTCCACAATGTTTCCAAGCTGATTAAGACAATAACATTTATTTATAGATTTGTGGCTTCATTTCGCCATTTAGGTCGCTATTGTAAGTGCGATAGCCAGTCTGCACTCCAATGCTTCCAAAATTGCCCCAACATTTTCTGACCTTTTAGAAATTTGATATTTAGCGAACTATATCCTGGAATTTAGACAGGTTTCAATTTTCACCAGAATAGTTGCTAAGTGTTCATAGGTTCATAGGTCAACTTTATGCCACTAAACGTGCAATGTAGGTGCGTTTTGATAGATTTTATGTTTGCTTCCCATAGTTCGCCGAAATCGGGACTATGCGGGGAATTAAAATGTCATTGGATGCTTTTAGCGGTGAGTTTAGGAACCACATTAAGTGCGACTTCTTTGAAAGACTGCTGCCACAGCCTCAACTATTTGTCTGCGCCTATGAAGATGGTTCCACAGTCACTATAGAGGTGCTTGTAAACTACACGACGTCCGACGTTCCAACGCCCACAGAAAGTGTTGGGTTGACAATCCGGTGACCACTTCTATATGTGTGGCCTTGGTTGCCAAACAAATAAACAATATATAGGCGTTTTAAGTACAAGCATCATAAGTATGATGCCCACGAAATCGTGATGGTTTTATTTCAAAGGCACCAGTATAATCGACTCCAGTGTCTTCAAATGGGCGTGTCGGTGGGTTCACTCGATGTAAGGGTAAATCCGCCATCTGCTGACAGGACGGTTGTGGACTATTTCGGAAAAAATGTACACTGCGAACTGTTTTGGTGTGAGACCACGTGATGCGTAGTCAGTCGGATTTTCGTGACTGCGTACATGTCCCCATTGCGAGGGCGTGCTGATTTGCAAGATTTTGCAAAAGCAATTGGATACAACAGTTTTCCACCGTGCACCCAATACAACACAATAATTAAGCGTTGACTGCTTTTGTGTGCGTACTTGTCGACAAATCCATTGCGGTAATTTTGTAGCAAAAACAGCACCAGCAAGTTCCACTCTAGGGTTTGTTAAAGGTTTGATGGGTGTAACTCTACTTCGAGCAGTAAGTATTGTAGATGATTAAGACAACTACCGTTTCGATACTGCACTCGAAGATATGCACTCGTGGCATATGCAAGCGAGGATTCATCGCAAAATTCATGAAGTTGACTTGAAACGATACTTCCTTTGGCAAAATGCTGGCTGGCATCAATTCCAATCCACATAGGTATTTGGATTTCCTCAATCGATTTTAAATTGGTTGCATAGTCGAGCCACTGTTCACCCAAATTGTTCGGCAAAACTTTGTCCCATTCGAGCGGCGTTTGTTGTTTGTTTTGTCGTGAGATTCGTGCGGGATTTTCCGTTTGACGTTTGTGCTAATACTGTCCTCCTTCAGCACGGCATGATGTGGCAATGTCCATGACGTGAATAATGACCTGACTCCATCAGTGCTACGATGCTGCTCCTCCGTGCAATCGATAATTGTAAGTTGATCAAGCTGAAAATAATCATCTATGACCTCGGCATAATGTTGATGAAAATCACTTTTGACTTGAAACTTCCGTTTTAACTGGTGAAACCGATTTAGTGCAATTAGACACGACTTACCGAGAATAAGGTCTTAAGTGGTAGTCGGACCATAAACTTCCCATTGGCTTGTCGCATATGGGTGAGCCGAAAGAGATCTTCACACCATTGCTCTTCCGGAGTCAGATCTCTTGTTGAACTAAGGTTTTCATGTTCAAAAACCTTCTGAACCAAACCATTCAGGGCAATATCTCTTCGAAAGCATCAGAGGTAATCTACGTGAGTGCGTGTGTTGTCGAGTTGTCCAAAGATTATCCATCCCAGATGCTTGTTTTGGGCAATCGATTAGTCTGGACGTCCTCTTCGGATTTCTGGCAGCATCAGTTGTGGAATCATATCCACGCCAATCAGTAAGTTGGTACGATTGGGGTGAGTGAGATCGGCTAAATGAAGATTTCTTAAACGATGACAATCTTATATATTGACGTTTGACTTTGGCAATCTATTGGTGAGGGATCTTAATACAAAGGCTGTGCCAATAAACATTTCCAAAGTGTGTACATGTTGTGATTTCGAATTCTGTACTGTATTTACATGTATTGTTGGAGTGTTCGCCAACACCACTGATTTCAGCATGCGCTGGGTAACGCTTAAGTCCTAAGGTTTGTACATCCCTTTCAGTGATGAGCGAGCCCTCGGATCCATGGTCAATGAGCGGACTATCGAGGATTGGCTATTGCATTGTTGTGTATGTGTACAAGTGTGGTCCCTCCATGTACCTGTACCTTGACGTGGTGATAGGGCTTGTGAGCGTCTGTAAAGGGCGGGGCTGCACCATCGGACTGCTTATACAGTCTGGCAGGGTCACTAATAATGGAGAGGCCGGCCTGGAGACGTCAGACGAAATTAGGTACACGGCTGGGTGGCCGTTAAGCACCCCCCCTAACCCGGGATAGCGCGTGTCCATCGGCTTGATGTTTGCAGTTAGGGGTTATCATACTGTATTCCAGCGACGCACCTCACTGATACCTGGCCACCTCAGTGAGTGAAGACGGGCTTACCGTGTTAACGGGGCTATGAAATTAAAGAAATTAATAAATTAGCAGGATAACATACTGCATCACAACTGGCGGATCAGGTGGAACACAATGTTCTCAATACTGAACGTCACGTTCTAACTCCTAAACGGAGAGGAAAGACGGAGGGCAAAGGTAATAGAGACAACAACTCTACTCCTGCGCCACGGACGGCAACTGGACCAAAACGGACAGGAGGTCGGGAAACTGTGGCTGCTGAGGGTGCGTCGACATCCAAGGCCGCAAACGAAAATCCTCGACTAGGACAGAACAGGCGAGGCTAATTCCCGCCTTCGTCCAACCTGAGTATAGTGTTGGCCCAGGAATCCTGGGTATTCAGGGCTCAAATTAGAGGTTTGACAGCATCAAATATGCAGGTAATATGGGACATAAGATGTGGTAACCCTAGAGCTTGCATTGTATTAACAAAATATATGAAATTCTTGTGTCTTCCAGAGTTCCTCTCTAGAGATCTAGTAGCGGTACAGATCCCGATCAACATCGACGGGCACACACGAAAAATCATATTTGCATCAGCATACCTACCAAGGGAAGACACTCGGGCCCCACCCGATCTTGCCTACAAACTGGTAGAGTACTGTGAAAGGAAGAAGCTGCCTCTGATACTTGGATGTGACGCCAATGCTCATAACGAGGTATGGGGGAGCACGGACACCAATAAAGGTGGTGAGTACCTTCTTGAATTTATCATTAGTAGTAAATTAGAAATTCTCAATGTGGGTAACACACCCACTTTCGTAACGAGCGTGAGAAAAGAAGTCTTGGACCTAACTTTAGGAAATACCTGGGGATAAGGTCTTATTCAGAATTGGATAGTCTCCAATGAAGCATCAATGTCTGATCACAGAATACTGAGATTTGACTTGAAAGGGGCGCAATTAACGCAAAGAATCTTAGGGAATCCGAGGAAAACAAACTGGGACAAAACCTAAATAATCTGAATGCAAACCTAAGGCAAATAAAATTAGGAGACTGCATCAGAAATTCAATACAATTAGAAACTGCAGTGGTAAGTCTCAATAAAGTAATTATTGACTCATTTGAGGATAGTTGTCCTATAAGCAAGGTAAGCTCTACCAAGGACGTACCTTGGTGGAACAACGATCTAATGAAACTGAGAACGGAAGTTCGTAGGTTATCAAACAGATCAAAAATTACCGGGGATTGGACTGAATTCAGGAAGACTCTAACACTCTATAACAAAGAGATTAGAGAAGCAAAGCGCATAAGTTTTAGAAACTTCTGCGGAGGCATTGAGCACACCACTGAGGTATCAAAACTCTATAAGGTGTTAGCCTAAGGCAGTAGTATTTCATCCACTAACCTTAAAAAAGGAGATGGATCCTTCACGGAAAGCGAAGAAGAGAGGGTAAAATTACTTCTTGACACACACTTCCCAGGATCTTCCACATGCGTGGTGGCAGGGACAGAACATACTGACAACCTGGAAGAAGCAGTATAGTGCTAGGCTACATACCTATGGTATGGAAAAGAGCAAAGGTGGTATTTCTACCAAAGGTAGAGAAGAAGGACCCACTTCACCCTAAATCCTTTAGGCCAATCTGCC
This sequence comes from Amiota mariae, assembly GCA_035041805.1. Lineage (NCBI taxonomy): Eukaryota > Metazoa > Arthropoda > Insecta > Diptera > Drosophilidae > Amiota > Amiota mariae. Next base: position 18,772 of record JAWNKV010000422.1, on the reverse strand, counting down.
TAACATCCTTTGCTCTGAAAACTTTAGAGAAGGTTGTAGATAACTACATCAGGACTACAGTTTTGGTACGAAATCCACTGCACTCTTGTCAGCATGCATATAGAGGCAGGGCATTCCACTGAAACTGCTTTATATCAACTGACCAACCTACTGCAGGATAGTTTAGAAAAGAAGGAAATGGCGCTATGTGCCTTCCTAGACATAGAAGGTATTTTTGACAATACTTCATATGACGCTATCAGAAGAGCTCTTACAAGAAGGGGGTTGACAATACTCTAGTTTCTTGGATGAGTACTAGGGAGGTAGAAATACCAGCTAGTAAAGGAAGCATAATCACCGACACCTCACGGGGCTGCCCATAGGGAGGTCTACTATCACCACTTATGTGGAGTATAGTAGTAGACGAGCTACTGGTTGAACTAGGAAACAGCGGCTTGTCATTTCAGGGCTATGCGGATGACATAGTCATCATTTGTAGAGGTAAATTTGAGGACACTCTATGTGAAAGAACTTCTCACCTGAAACCTCGATGCCAAGCAACTCAATACTCCCAACGTTCAGCTTTAAGAAGCTTTTTAAAACTGAGCTTAGTAATAAGAAAAATTGGGAAGGTTTAATGGAAACATATAAGTTAAACCAGTACATGATAACATGGTACACCAACGGCTCCCTCACCGAAGATAGGGCCGGGGTGGGTGTATTTGGACAAGGGAGGGAAAAGGTACTTTGAACCATTAGGTAAGAACACTTCAATCTTTCAAGCGGTAGTATACGCGATAGATAGGTGTGCGCACTTTAATTTCGAACAAAACTACCGGAACCGCAGAATAGCAATACAGACTGATAGCCAGGCAGCTATCAAATCACTTAAATCTCACCAAGTGTAGGACCCAAACCATTCTGTGGAGTAGGATCGGGTAACATCTCCCATATTATCTGGGAAGAAGAGGACAAACAAAATAGATTTTACTGGGAAAAATTACCAGGGCTATCACACTTCAAATTAGCACTAGGGACATACAACCTAAAACGCTACAAGGACTGTATGAACTTATCGAAGAACAAATTAAGAATCATTACGGGATTATTAACTGGACATTGTAGGTTGAATCGCCACATAACAAAACTGGCAATCTTGTCTAATGGTCTTTGCAGGTTCTGCGAGGAAAATGATGAGACCGCACTACATGTGATAGGAACTTGCTCTGCCCTGATGTGCAGGAGAAGCAAGCACTTTGGCGAATTCACCCTATCCGAGGACGAATTCAGACTTTGTGAAGTAGGACCAATACTACAATTCATCGAGGGTATTGGGCTAAGAGAAATACTCTAAGTCCATGTAGGCGGCACAATAGGTCTTATAGGTCGCAGCGCTACATCCTCCAACAATAATAATAAAGTACAAGTGCGGTGGCAAGTACCATCGTGTGAGGCTCTATGTTTGAAACCACTGCGGTGGTTAGTCTTGTCGTATTGGTATTGTGCATTTCTAGCAGCAGTGTAAATACGGCTGTCGAAGGTAGTAAAGGTTTGTTTGTTGCTGAGGAAAATGTAACAAAGTGATGTTGTTGGCCGCATTGTCAACATTTTTTTGAATTCGTGCATTTCGCCATAGAATGAGCGAGACTGAGGTGATTAAGACATGCCTTTGTACGATCCACAATCCCTTTCCGTGCTTAACAATCTTTGGCTAAGAAGTCAGGACAATGACGTAAGATATAGTTGCCGCTGCATCCTACCCTTGTAGGATGTGTTGCCTGAAAATTTGTGATGTAATCGATTCAAATCAGTATTTGGGGGAGACTGTCCTGATGGGCAGGGTTTGCGACTCTCCATCATATTAATACTCAAAAAGCGACTTTTTAGGAAAGATTTGAGAGTGTTGAAAGTGGGTATGTCCACGCTGTTGTATAAGTGGTGTTAAGCGTGATAGCTGGAAGTTTATTTATGAGTGATTGCAATTTGAGATTTCAATGTGCGAACGTTTGAACTCATTTATACAAACGTTGGCCGTGTTAAGCATGTACTAAAGATCAAACGAATTTTCTTTGTTTAACGATGGTAAGTCATTAAGTGCATTCATATGATACATGAACTGCACGCGTGGGTTATTATAACTTTTAATAATGAGATTCCATGTAGTTGCGTAGTTTGAATTTGTGAGACTCATTTATAGTACGTCTTGGTCACGATCTGCAGGAATTGCATGTTTCAAGAAATGAAAATTTTGGATGTCCAACAGTGAATTGTTGTCATGGATGAGTTGCACAAAAGCATCATATAATTCTGGACAATCGATAAATTTGCCTAAGTGCGTAGGCACTGGTAGTTTCGGCAATTGAGCGGTTGACACTGGTGCGACAATTGTACTATTGTGAGTCGCGTTTACCGTTGAGTCAGAAGATGTTGATGTGAGAATTAATTTAAAGGCGTCTGAAATCGCATAGAAAACCGTAGGATATTCCTATTAAAATCCGTCACCGACATTTTTTGCAATATACCGGTTAGCGTTTGGACATTGAAGGGATATTAAGGATTTATGTGGGAAAACTATTCAGCGAGGGCCTCTAACTTCTATCACTTTTGTTGAAAGTACGACTTTGTTTTCCTGGCCACACCGTCCTTTTTAAAACTAGTGTACAGCTGCTTTAACCTGGTAACAACGTCATTTTGCAGTGCACACAAACTTTCAACATTGTCGTTACCATTAGCCTCGCTTGTCTTTTTCCTTTGAGACATTATAATTGACTTACTGAATTATTCTCTACTCTCATACACATAAATCGATCAACAACACTTACCACGTGCTTTGTTAGGTTAGATCCGAACACGTGTGGTCTGGTTGAAGCAATCCGTGTAGACTGGATGAGTGCCCCACGTTGCGCACCAAACGTTGTGACGATTTCCTAATCGTCAGAGATGAGCAAAAGATTGCTCTGGGGCTGGAACTTCACTCAGGTGGGATGATGTCGCAATAATAAGCACTCCAAATTTGTCATTCGGTCTTTGTCGCAAAAAAACTCTGTTTGTTATTACTTCAATTAATTCACTTTCTTTAGCTTTGGTTTTATTAAATTTTTATTCTTGGTATTTTTATTTACAAGTTGTGTATATTTTAGATTGGGATTTTGTTTTCATATGGTTTTACAATTTTCTTGATGATTGTCACAACGCACCACTGGTCGGCTTTTGTGTAAAGTAAATTGTGTTAAAAATTTGATTGCTTTTCTTTGTGTGTGTGTGTGTGTGTGTGTATGTGTAAGCACAGTAATATTTTTTCCTTGTTTCTTTTGTTTTTTTTTTAGAAGATAAGAACAAGATCATAACATAAAGCAAAAAAACAAATCAGCCAAGTGTGAGTCGGACTCGCACACGGAGGGTTCTACATACATGAAAACTAAACTCTGTAAAAAGTAAATTAATTATGCATGTATTATATAATTTATGGGTTAATAAATAAATAAATAAAATGTTTTTTTTTTATTTTTTTAACTTGTTTCTTTTTCGTTTTTTTCAATTCTTCATGATGTACTTACTTCTAATAACAAACAAAAATATATCTTTACTTCATCTTCCTTTCTAGAACTACTGCAAATATTATAGTATTAAATATTCAATTTAAATTAGTCATCATCATATTTGACGATGATTGTACCCAAATTAATGATGGAGATGACGACTACTATGATGATGATGACTGATTGATTGATTGATGACTATTGACTACACACACTAGCATGTTTATATTGTATATATTAATAGATTCTATATAGTAAATGAGAAGTCCTTACTCTGCTGGCTACGTCATTCTATAAGAAGAATGAGAGAAGCCAGCAGCAGTTTCCTGTAAATATATTGTGTTTTGCTCACTTTCTGTTCTGAAAGTGTCTTAATTTTTTGTATCCATGACATTTTAAATACGAATATGTAATATTTCCCCTTTCCGTTCAAAGTTCATTGAAAATTTCCTTACCCTTTAGTTTGAATTTAAGTAATAAAGTTTTTGTATCTACACATATGTAGTATTTTTTGTATTTTCTTTTATCTTTAAGCTTACCAAATTGTAAAGTCTCCAAACAAACAAAAAAAAAAAATAAAAACAAAATTTAATTGGGGTGCGATGAAAACTGTGTAAAAAATACATTGCGCTATATTTACAAAAAAAAAAAAAAGAAAAAAATAAACAATATATAGAAGGAATCGGATGGTTATGGGAGTGAACTAGGAAGGGGTCTCTACTATGCCACCAGCATTTTTTACAAGTGTTATCAGTTTCTTTTTTTCCCTAGTTAACACTGAAAAGTCGAATCTCCTCGTCTTAACTATTATTTTTGCTCTTCTATATATGATATACTTATGATGTATACTTTCGCTTTAAATGACATCATGTCTGGCTAAGTGTAAGATTATTATAATAAAAATATTTCTGGTGGTGTAAAGCCATTTAAGTTCAAAGTATCAAAGTATTCATCAGGCCGAATCTTAATCTTTTAGGTTGCGATATTCTATTAAATGTGTAGCCACGAGCTTTTTCGTGGCCCCTTGAATGCGAAATTATTGAACACAAAAATTAAATCAATAATTACTTAAAGAGTCACAGTTTATTTAGCATAAGGAAAACAGATTTTGTTACATGTTTCTATTGTTGTTGTAGGTGTTGATGCTGCTTATAATGTAGTTAATACTGCTATTGTTGTTGCTGAACCGAAAGATTGTAGAAAAGATTAATCGCTAATCCAGATCCGTTGATCGGTATTTGAAAAATCCATAACCATATGGAGACCAGTTCGCATGCTGAAACGAAATTTGTGTGGACTGTTCAAACTGAATGATTTTCGATCGGTCGTCTTTATTGATGAAAAATGTTTTAATTTAGACTGCACTGCTTGATACCTATACTATAATAATATTTGCGAAGAGATGAAGTTTATCGTAGCCGTGATGGCAGAGTATTGGTTTGGGAAATGATTACGTTTTTCGGAATCATAGAATTAATTTGTATTGATCAGTGTATGAAATCGTACGTTTCAAATCATTATTGAATCTGTAAATAGCCATTTTGGACCGTTCCCATCGGTTTTTCAACAGAATAATGCTCCTATTCACAATGCTCGAGTAAAATCATTCATTTCCAGTCAAACGTTGAGGTAATAAATTCGCCACCATTCTCTTTAGACCTAAACATAATCGAAAATATGTGGAGCTAGCTAACTCGCAAAGCTTATGAAGGAGGAAAACAAACATAAGGGGCAGCAATTAGACTCGCTTGGAGTGAGATTACATTGGACTACCTGAATATCGTGAACTCCTCTATGAAAGAGAGGATTTTTAAAGTTATAAGTAAAAACAGTGGCAGCACTCTCTATTAAATATCCTATTTAATATTATATCAACGAATTAAAATGATTAAATGTGCTTTTTATAACCAAAATAAACATTTTCTTTATTGCGTCTATTCATTTGATTACGAAAAATTTGCCTCATCTTAGCTACCTTAGAAGAAAACTTAAGAAAAATTTATGTAAGATGTGGTAGTCCTGGTTGGTGTGTCCAGCCCTGTATCGATGGTAGGCGGATAGGTATTGTTGGATATTGTTAATCTGGCAACGTCCTAAGGCAAAGAAGAGGAGTAAGATAGAATAAGATTACAAATAAGTATATTGAAGAATATGAAATAAAGTCAATTTGTACTTAGCTACGCTTATGTCAATACATTACAAAAAGGGAGCATAGTTGTTGAAGAACGCTGAAGTCGAAGTTTTACAGCAGAAATCTTTATCATTTAATTTGGTTGTTACCATTATTACTTGTCATTATACTTGACATACCAAATATTATATTGAACAAAATACACTTATAATTAAACATTATTGACCTAAAGAACATCATCTCTACATTTGGAGGCTCAACCTTTGAAAGTGTGTTATGTTTAAAAAGTGCGAAAAATAAAAAAGGGCGGTCAATGAACTGAGAAGAAAAGGAGATAGAAGCTTTAATGAGTACGGAAGAAGAAATAGAAGAAGTAAGAAAGGTATACGCACCACGCTCGAAAGCTCAGGAAATTGCGGAACAGGAAATTACAGAAAAAGAAGACATACGTGACGCGCTCGAAAGCTCAGGTTATTTGCGGAACAAGCAATTACGGAAAAAGGAAAAACAAACACTGAGAAAAAAAGTTGTATAGTTGTTGCAGGTGGTGTATTTGAAAACGTTTGTCGCAAAACGGTGGGAAAGTGGAACCATTCAGTGAGATCACCGGTGGTAGTGGTTCCAATAATGACTTACGTGAACTCATACAATTGCTGACTCTCATGGTCGCAAAAGTGGAACTAAATAATAATAGAGCTAGTTTATCAGTTGAAGAGAAATGTGAAACAATTGGTTGTGCAGGCAAGGAGCAAAATGACGAAAACGGCTCAATTGTTTTTGGAATCAACTCTCGTGTGTGATTTTCTCTCATTACGCTCAGTGTTAGAAGCTGATTTTCATAAGCAGTACAATAGTGCAGAAGTACACAAACAATTGAGTGAAAGGAAAAAAAAACGACGATGAAAGCTTACATGAGTATGAGTTGAAAATGAAAAAAATAGCTGCCATCGGGAACATAGAAGACAATTCGGTAATGCGGTATACAGTGGATAGATTTGAAGTGAAGGTTAATATTCGTTGTGTATTGTATAGTGCATAATCATACTCGAAGCTTAGAGAGTAGCATATACGAGAGAGAGAAAAGCCATACAATAATGTGACAAGAAAAGTTGAGCACAAAACAGAAAGAAGTGAAATGAAAACTTATTTACAGAAACAAATGCATTGTTTTAATTGTGGATCAGCTGATCATAGACGGAGTGAGTGCAAAGACGAGATGAAATGTCGCGAAACTGCCCTGGTATTTCAGATAAACATGATATCGCGAGGAGTGTACATTTCGTTATTGACAATACCCTCTTAAAAACAATTATTCTGAGCGGTGTACGTATTAGATGTTTGACTGACATCGTGTGAATTGTTTTAATTATGTATTATAATAAAAAAAAAGTAACCAACTTGACCGTGTCTCATGGATTGAAAACTAACTTTTTGCCAATTTGTGCCAAAATGTAAACATATGTGATTATAGTTTAATATGTCTATTTAAATGTGTTATTAACTTTTTTCCCAATTTTGCCAAATATTCTTGAAAACCTCCATACAGTTTTAATTGAAATTTCTTGCAAATATAAAATTGATAACCTCAAATTCCACCAATTTTGCGAAAATGCATCAGAAGGGTGCAATAAGCTTTTTCTCATCTTAAAAATAAACTGCAGGTTTTGAAAAGAAACAATACATGATTTTAATCCAGTCACTAAGAAAAATTCACAAAAGGTATTTTGAATCCCTAGCCCTAACATCGCTTTATATGGGCGGTAAGAGAGGGCGTGATCGGATTGATCTGAAATTTTGAATATTTCTTTTTAATGTCATAAATATCAAATTTACCAATTTAGGACTCTTTAACATCATTATTAGACCTTATGCCAAAAAAATGGCATTTCCGACCAGAGTGCAGAGTAGATCATATGAAAATTAAGCAGGTGATTTGTTGTACAAAATTGTTAATGGAAATGATATATTGGTAGTGCCGAAGAGGATGGAAACTGAAATCATTAAGAATGCACATGATGTTAGGCACTTTACTACACAGAAGACGTTGCATGCCATGAAGCATACATATTTTATGCCACATTTAGAAGCCAATGTCTACAAAGTTGTTAGTAATTGTGTGAAGTGCACTATCTTTAACAAGGAGCTGAGGAATAAAGAAACAAACTTTTTTGACTTCTGTAAGAGTTACTCTATTGAGCAGGTGTTGGTGACGACAGATGTACAGGGAGGCAACGGTTAGGTGAAGCGTACTAACAGGCTGATATTTTTAATTATTTCGAAGATATCGGTGAATGATCTGTCTAAGTGATTAAGACAAGTGGGTGCAGTACATAAGACGATTAATTCGAACGTGCACAGTCAATTAAATTCTCCCTGCTTGAAGTGATGTTTGGTGTCAAGATGAGAAGTGACAGTAGCAGGCTGCTAAAGGTTCTTCAGAATGAACAATTATCTGTATTCGACAACGAAATACGTGAGTTGATGGGCGATGATGCAGATTGTAAGAGCTCAGAATTCGTACAAGAGATATTTCGACGAGAAGCGCAAGAATGAGATTGAATACGACTTGAATGACCTGGTTGCGATAAAGTGGACGCAATTCGTTGCGGAAAGAAAATGGTTAGCTAGTTCTTGGGTGCGTATAAAGTGGAGAAGTCTAAAAGAAATGGACGATACGACGTTGAAAAGGCGGCAGATTTTAAAGGGCCAAACAATACGTCTTCTAGCTGTGACTATGTGAAGCGTTGGAGAAGTGTCGGTTTGGATGAAGACTTTGATTCATCCGAGGCAGATGAATATTACGATGAACGAGTATAAGATGTGGTAGTCCTGGTTGTTGTGTCTAGCCCTGTATCGATGGCAGGCGGATAGCTATAAAGGGAGCAAAGTTGTTGAAGAAAGCTGAAGTCGTCAAGTCGAAGTTTTACAGCAGAAATCGTTATCATTTAATCCAGTTGTTACCATTATTACTTGTCATTATACTTGATATACCAAATTATATTGAACATACTATATTTTGAACTAAACATTGTTAAACTAAAGAACATCATCTTTACATGTATGTAATTTTTTATATATTGTTAATAGACATGTAAGAGCATTGAATAAATAAAACTTTTCCATAATTATTTTACAAAAATTGCTTTTCGTATAAAAGCTACAATGTCATTTTTAAAAGAATTGAAGTTGGGTCCTTTTTTTACCAGGAATGTATAAAGCATTACTCAATCTTCCCGAGAGCAGCAATTTTGTTTGCATTTTAAGCTCATACTGACGAAAGCTTTCATTGTCTCTTTGTTTCCTTTTACTTAAGTCAGTTTCTAGCACTGAGCGTAATGACCGAAAACCACTTACGAAAGTTGATTCTAAAATTCCGTTCTTGTCATTTTCTTGAACCACTTTCTAACAGGTATCGACTTACCATCCCAATCCAGCACAACTTTTCTCAAATCTGAAACTGATATATAAGAGCTATTATCACTCATTTGTTCCGTATCGATCTTTAGAGTTAGTAAACTTACAAAGTCGCTTAAGTCACCACTGGAAACACCTCTTCTCGATGACCTGACTTCATTATACGAGTACGAATCCCAGTTCGAGTTCTACGAATCACAATTCGAATCCTACGAGTCCCAGCACGAAACCGAATACAAACTATACGAGGGGGGACCAAAAAAAAAAAAATTGAATTTCGTCATAACTTCTTTATTTCTTAATATTTTAACACCAAATTTTGATCACCTTCAAAGTATTTGCCATTGACCACAACGCACTACTCCACACGATTCTTCCATTGTTCAAAACAGTTTTTAAATTCAATCATCGGGATGTCCTTTAAGCCTTCAAGCGATTTTTGTTTCACCTCCTCCACAGTGTCAAAACGCTTTCCTTTCATATTCCTTTTGAGTCTGGGGAATAAAAAGAAGTCACAGGGGGCTAGATCCGGTGAGTATGGGGGGTGGACAATCAGTGTCATGGCGTTTTTGGTCAAAAATTGCTTCACGAAAAGGGTGGTGTGGGCCGGCGCGTTGTCATGATGGAAGAACCAGTCGCTACAACCCTTCTCATGTGCAAATCTTCGGATTAAATTCTCTAAATTGAACTCCATGACATTCCCGGCATCTCACAGAGTTGATCAATGGTTCGGCGACGGTCTTCACGAACGAGGTCATTGATTTTGTCGACGTTTTCATCAGTTCTTGACGTTGAGGGGCGTCCTGAACGAAGTTCGTCTTCAATAGACATTTCTCCATTTTTAAAACGTGAAAACCAATCGTAAACTCTGGTTTTACTTAGGGCAGCATCCCAATAAGCAGTCTTAAGCATTACAATAGATTCCGCGGCCGATTTCCCCAACAGGAAACACAGCCGCGTGGTGTTCTCGACAATCTGCCATTACGTTTTCGCCGTTTCTCACAGGCGAACCGATGCACTCACAGCGACACAACCTTGCACACTGACGCAGATGGCGTGACACTAACGGACAAGTGGTCAAAAAATAGGTTCCCCCACTCTCCCTCCCCACCACAGCGTAATTCCCGTTTTTTTTGGGTCCCGCCTCTTAGTTATTAAGAAATAATTATCTAATCTAATATACATAATAAATACAATACACTAGTCTTGTTAGTATTTAGTACTAAACAAATTGTTAAATATATTTCAGGCAACTAGACGCACAGAAATACTAGATAACCATAATAAAACCAAAACAAACAATATAAGATTGTGTACATATAGTTGCTTGCGTGCGAACGAAAAGTCAATATACACGTATGCATTTCTTCTCATTTCTACTCACTCTGCGCCAAAAAAAATTGCTCGTGATAATGCTGAGCGGATAAGCAGTATTCTATCCTGCTTTCATAATTATGAAATTCATGCAAACTCAGTGATTTAAAAAATATTGGTCGCTTACAAGTGAATAGTAATTACATTTTAATTTTTTAATAATTGCATATTTGAATATTTACAATAATTGCATAATTTGTATGAGATCAATTTTTTCACTAAAGAGAAGAAATAATTAAGTTTATGTCAATTAACTTGGAGCTTTATTTATTTATCTATTTGAATGACATTGACAAAAACAACTGTCAGCTTAAAACAAAACTAAATGTAACAATTACCACTTAAAAGTAAGATAAAAATATAAATTGAAGTGAACTTAAACTAAAATAAATTAATTACAAAAAAAAAAAAAAAATAAGAGAAACAAACAATAAATAGGAAAAAAACATGAAAATAAATAAATAAGGATAATATGAAATACCAGCCTCTGACCCGATGGGGGAAATTTATTTGCAAATAGTTGCGAGCTATGCCCCTACTCACAGCCATGTGTGGTCAGAGACATATAAACAAATAAACAACAATAAAGCAGATGGTAAAGGTGACCCAAATCAGCGACATCCAGTTCATCCAACCTGCAGTGTGATCATAAGTCCCGTAGGCAGCGAATGACCATGGTATTAATCGATGATGGCGATATCTCGGGTGAGAGAACGTGATAGAATTTATTATATGAAGTGCATAAAACTCGGAAAGGATCGTGTAGGGTATAGTTAGTAGTACATCTATTCAATGCTAAAAGGAAAAAAATTCTGGTAGGGACACAAAAGGTTAACTGATTCAATAGCTCAGGAGAATCAATTTCCCCAACTATGAGCTTATGAAGAATCCTACGATGCACCAAAGATGGAAGACTGATAAGAAGGAGCCTATCAGAGTAAGATGGCAAACACGAATTAGGATTCCAGTTTAGGCCACGAAGGGCAAACAGGAAGAATTGTTTCTGTACAGACTCAATTCGAACTTGATTATTTATATATTGCTGGGAGCAAATGCAAGAGCAATACTCGAGGAATCGACGCACAAGAGATATAAAAAGAGTCTTTGTGGTATAAGGATCATTAAATTCCATAGATCAACGATTAATGAAATCAAAAGCACTCTTCGCAATTTGTGATATAAGACTTATGTTGGTTAAAACACTGCATGGGATCAAACAGGACACCGAGGTCATTAAAAGTAGAGACTCGCTCGAGTTGGACGTTTTCAATCGTGTATGTAAACAAATGAGGCTTACACCGATGATACGTTATGAACTTACATTTGGAGATACTTAGATATCAGTAATTCGCTGGACACCAAGAATGTAAAGAATCAAGATCCTCTTGGGGTCTGAGATGGGAGGCACCATCACTTAATGAAGAGTCCCATTGTACATCATCAGCGTATATGAGCACACGAGAATGTGAGATGGAGGAAGTTAGATCATTTACAAAAACGTTAAACAATACTGGGCCTAGATGGCTCCCTTGGGGAACTCCAGAAGTGATAAAGACTGGACCAGAAAGAGTTGACTAAAATAACACTTGTTGAACCCTTTTTATCAAATAAGATGCAATCCTTGTTGGATGGCAGATATTGTGGAAAACTTAAAAGGTCAAGTTTATGTACAAGCAGATCATGATTAACAGAATCAAACGCTTTACTGAAATCAGTGTAAATACCATCAGTTTGACGTTTGTCCCTAAAACCAAGATTTGCAAAGGATGTAAACTAAAGCAAGTTTGAAGTTGAAGAACGCTTTTGCATAAAACCGTGTTGATACGGAGAAATAATTGTTTTACAAAAGTGGTCAGAATAGTAAAAGGTTGAAGTGAGCATTTTTTCAAACAATTTTGGGACTGCAGAAAGTTTAGCAATACCCCTGTAATTGGATATGTCAGCTTTGTTACCTTTTTTGTGTAGGGGAATAATAAAGGATTCCTTCCAGATAGGAGGGAAAGATGCGCTCTGAAGTGATAAATTGAAAAGTTTCAAAAGTGGTTTACACCGAGGCTCCGCACAGTGCTTAAGCAGGGTGAGTAATTGGATTTCAACGATTTTAAATTTGTAAGAAGACATTCCTCCCTAATTACAGGAGAAACAATGATGTTACAATGGGAAATGGGATAAAGATACCGGTTTTGAATATAGGATTCAGAGAAATAAGTGGATTGAAAGAATTTTGCAAACAGATCTGCAATTCCCAAGTCAGTGTGGCCATGTTCATTAACTAGATACAATGTTGAGGGAAATAAAGAAGATTTGCACTTTAAGTTTACAAAGTTATAGAACTGCTTAGGGTCGCGTGAAAATTGCAGTCTACAACGTGTGAGATAGTTATTATAACAAAGGTTATTTAATGAAAGAAAATTAGCCTGGGCCACACAAAAGTTAGCAAAAGCAATAGAACAGCCAGAATTCTTAAATTTTTTATATAGCCTTGACTTAATGTTCTTTAGATTAGAAAGTCTTCTAGTAAACCAAGATGGTTTATATGACTCTTTCGAAACAGCGTTATAGGGGATATATGCATCAAATACATATATTGTATATCACTTCATAGAAAAAAATAATAGCAGTAGTCATATCAGTGCAATTGTACAAAAAAGACCAATCTATTCCGAGAAAGAATGCATTTAGTTGGGCAAAGTTCACTTTGCGAAAACAGAATCGACGCGTAGAAGAAGATGTGGGGTCTGAAACAGGACGGGTTGCAGAATGGGATATTTCCAATATTGGATGTTAAGTATCCTCAGGAAAACTTAAAGGTTGGCATCTTGACACAGAAGTACCAGCAGAATCATTACTAAACACAAGATCAAGTGATCTGTTGTAATGGTTTACTACAGAGTTCATTTGAAATAAGCAAATTTCAATCAGTGTGTCCAAGAAATCATGTTGTGCTAAAGGAACTAGATACTTCGAAATACCAAAAAAGGACTACAAAATCAATGAGAGATTAAAATCACCTAGCACAATAAAAGAGTCACGGTCCCGAATAATGTTATTGAAAGAGTAAATAGCTCTAGCATGACACATTTAAGTTTTGAAATTGGAATTAGGCGGAATATAAGAACACGATATATAAACAGATTCATGAGGCAAAAATAACCTCACACAAATAAACTCAATATTGGCTGAAAAGTTTAGATCAACAAATTCTGATCTTAGGTGAGAGACAACAGCAATGAGGACACCACCTCCGCGTCGAGTAGGGCGATCTATCTTATATGTGACGAAATTTGAACAGAACATTTCATTACTAAGAATTCTAGAGTGAAGCCATGTCTCGGAAAACGCTATAACATCAGATTCAAACGAGAAACTATCCCTTTACAAATTATTTAGCTTGGACAATAAACCTCTAACATTTTCATATATTATAGAGATATGATGAAGAAGCTAGTTTTTTGGAGTCGAGCTTGGAACCGAAGGTGAACTAGTGAGTACTGGCATCCTAACAATACTAGGTCTATTCCTACCCTCATGTTTAAATTCATGAACAACCATATTTGGTGGCCATATTCGGATTTCAAACTCCATCGAATCGGCACACTAATCTTGAACGACGGAATATCACTAGGTTGTGAAAAATTAAATTTTTGCACACGAGCCTTCACATTAGTCTTAGAAGCAATATACATATTAATACCGTCACAGGTAGTACCATAAGACAGTCTTGATAGGAAAATATGTTTCCGAGGGGCCACTACTGACGAGATAGGTGGTGAATCCACTGTAGTATGCATCCACATATTTGCTTAGCTTAATGAAACTTGAGCCAACACTTGAACGCTGGTCGACGAACTCGGACAAGACGCTTACGCTGCATTTATGCGCGTAGTGATCAGCAAATATGTGAATACACGCGCACCAATGCAAACACACAAGCGAGTTATATATAATTGAGTAGGGTATACAAATAACCAAATGACATTATCTTCTCAAGTTGTGCAAGCTGTTTCGAATAATATATACATAACCGTTTCTGGTTACCGGTCAATTCTACAAAGTTCCCGTTGATCATACTTCTAAATCAGACTTGTTGCGTTCGATAAGTTGCGTTAAACAAATGAAAAGGTATAAATAAGAGATCATTGTTTGACAAGGGGGCTTTTGGGAAAAAATTAGTCAAGATCACTGACCTAACCAAAGTCAACCAAAAAAAAAATCTAATTAATAAATACCTAATGAAATGAAAATGCATATATGACCATGAACTTCATAATTAATAATATATAAGTATGTATATATGTCTATAATATAATAAGATTGACTTACTAAATTATTATAAAACTGGCGACGAGGGTGGAATGTATATATGAATGTAAGTATATTCTATATATTTATTTAATTCTAAGGGTTCTTAATAGTTTTAATTTTATTTTTATTAAATTTTTTTTTTTTTTGTGTTCATTATCAGATCTAAGTTTTATTAATATTTTTCAAAACATTTGATTAGTTTGATGGAATAAAATTATTTTCAAATTCTATAAAAATTTTTATTATTATTATTTTATACATGATATGTGTAATTTTTCATCTGTAATGATATGGAGTTGAGTTCTGTGAAATTTAAAGTTTTCCTTTTTAGGGTTTCGTACCCATAGGGAGCTAACGGGACCCTATTACTAAGGTTACGCTGTCCGTTCGTCTCTTGCTCTATCTCACTTGTACGGAACCGTCCGTATATATAACTTCTAAAAAAAAAAAAAAAAAAATATTATATATATATATATATAGTAAATATATATTATTATTTCCAATCAAGACCAAAAAAGGCTTCAAAATGCAGGTAGATTTAAAAACCAAAACTCAGGAAACTTTAAAAATCAACAGAACCGATTTGTCCATAAGCAAACAGATCAGGAACAAAAGGAAATTGACAATTTAGAAACTGTAAGTTTTCAAATAGAGCCTCGGGAACCAACTTACCCATCATAACTCTCACAATTAATAGTATAAAAGTTAAATGCCTAACAGATATTGGAGCAGCCATAACATTGGGAAGCCATGATGTTTTCAATTCTATGGGGTATGAAAGAAACCTTAAAAATCCTATTATTCTTAAAACATTAATAGGCAAAAGCCCATTAACTGAAGTGGTCATAGTAAATGTCCCAATAGAATTAAATACCAATGCAGAAACTATGGCAGTAAAATTGATAAATTTGAAGGATAAACAAATTTATAGTATTATTGGAATAAATGGGTTAGGTCCTATAGGTGCAATCATTGACTTTAAAAACAATATATTAAAAGTAATTAAAAATAAAAAAGCTATATTTGACCAACCCTTTCCTATCAGATATGAGGAAGTTAATTATCTTACAAAAACTAAATGGCCTGCCGAAAACAATTTAATACCAACAGAATTAAACAAGGAAGAACAGAGAGGTCTAAAGATTTTTTTAAATAATAATAAGAGAACCTTCTACGGCGAGGGACAAACACTATCTCATACAAATTGTGTTAAACATAAAATTATAACTACATCTGCCATGCCTATATATTGCAGGAATTTTAGGCATCCCCAGATTTTAGAACGAGAAAATCAAGAAATCAAAATATAATTAGACATAGCAAATCACCATACAATACGTGCACAAATGGCGTTTTAGTCATCGATTTTAGGCAATTAAATAATATAACGGTGGATGATAAGTTCCCCGTCCATAACATCAAATTTCTATTCGATAAATTGGGGAGAGCCCAATATTTTACTTCGTTAGAATTGGCAAAGAGTTTGCACTAAATATTAATGACATTGAGAAAACAGTCTTTTCAACATCGCGTGGTCATTTTGAATTTCTTAGAATGCCATTTGGGCTTAAGAACGCTGCCGCTACATTCCAACAAATGATGAATCTCGTATTAAGTGATTATATCAATGTCATATGCGTTCTATACATGGACGATCTCTTGGTATTCCAACATCTATGACCGAACATTTTGAAAAATTACAAAAAATATTTACAAGACTTAATGAATATATTTTAAAAGTTCAAATCGACAAGTGTAAGTTCTTATCAGGGGAAACTACCTTTCTGGGTTATATTATTACTAATGGTGGTATAAGACCTACACCTGAAAAAATAAGTGTTATCAAAAATCTCAATCTCCCAAAGATGGTTACAGAAATCAAATCGTTCCTCGGTCTGACAGGATCATCATCATTTCCTGTATCTCCCACTGGAGCATAGGGCCTCAAAAAATTTTCACCCGTTGTTATCTGGTGTTCTCCAAATCAATTCCATCTGCACTCCGAGAGGCCCATTATTTCGATGTGGAGTCGTTTAAGTACCTACGCGGATTGGTGTACTCTACCGCATTGATAGAGCGTCCTTACATTCCATGTGGCAATCGTGGAGCGCGTCTTAAAGGTGAATGCATTTTGTTTTTATTTCGATGGTTGTTGTGATGGTTGTTGTGATGGTTGTTGTGATGCTTTTTTGTGGTTTCTGCTTACAACTCGTGTTAACGTAACATGAATTTTGCACCTCCAAATCCGATGTGCAGGCTGCCGAAGCAGGGGGATTTCTCGATACACGATTACCCCTTGGAGACTTTCCAATCTTGACGTTTTGATCCATGTTGAAATTAACTCTTATTTAAGATGGTAGATTTCCCTTGATGGTTATAACCACAAGGCGGGAGCTTAATAGGAACTACCGTCCTTTAATGACTAAACACATAGTGGTACTAAACTTCCTGGAAGTCTGTGGACGCTACCGTTGGCTCACCTTCATCATGAGCCTACCGACTCTTGTAGGTGTTAGCCATGCATTCAAGCATAGGTTGTTTTGCGTGAATGGTTATTGGATGGCGCCAAAACATCCGCCATGTTGCTAGAAGGGTCATAGGTACTCAGGATTTATGGGGAACTTGGTGCAACCCAAAAACCTTTCTGAGACTCTCCTCTCCTAGCCGCTGAACGCTGTCCGGGACTGTTTATTGGTTATTTGCAGTTAACCTTTATATCTAAAGGCCTTTCACTATCCGCAACCTGTGACCCGTCCGGTTGCCTACAGCTCGGCACTCGCAGAATACCCGTAATCCGCAATCCGGACAGGATACTATAGAAAATGCATAACGAATTATTCAACAATAGCCAATCCGATTATTAAATATTTAAAAAAAGACACAAATATTAATTTGAATGATCAAGCATATCGCGAAGCCTTTGACAAACTAAAGAAATATTGACTAGTCCTCCATTACTTTTGTACCCAGACTTTAGTAAGAAATTCGTGTTGACTACAGTTGCTAGTAATTTGGCCATCGGAAGCGTTCTTAGCCAAGATGGATGGCCTATTTGCTATGCTAGTAGAACTCTCAATGGTTATGAAAAATTATCACACAGTTATTAGCCATTGTCTGGTCAGCAAAATATTTCCGTCCCTACTTATATGGAAGGAAATTCTTGATTCAAATCGATCATCAACCTTTAAAGTGGCTGCATTCATTAAAAGAACCAAACTCAAGAATAATTCGATGGAGAATATCATTAGACGAATATGATTTCGATATTATTTAAAAAATTCAAAGTGATTTTTGTTACAGAAAAGGATATTTATAATAACCACTATATAAATTATCTATTTCGTAGGGAATTAAAAAGGGGTACAGTTAGTATATTCTCTGAATTAGAGAATACTATTTATAATAGAGTGCAAACTAAATTGATTGAGCAATTTTTAAATGTTAACCAAATTAAATTTGTCATATGCACTAAACTAGCAATTGATGTTAACTCTGAAGAACTTCTGCTAAATATCATTGAAGATATTCACAAGAGGGGTAATCATAGAGGCATACAAGAAAATTACGAAGAAATAAAGGATGAGTTCTTTTTCCCAAATATGTTGAAATATATAAACAAATATAAAAAACGTTGTGGAATATGTATTGAAAACAAATACAAAGAAAGCCTCTAAGAAAACAATTTGAATACACAATTACACCCGAAAAACCAAATGATATTAGTACATATAGATATTTTCCAATTTTAAAAAAACACTTTTTTAACAACAATAGATACATTTTCAAAGGTAGCCACTATACATAAACTTATTGATAAAAATATGTCCACAATATAAATCAAAATTGAGGAAAGAATTGCATTCCTGGGAAAACCCAGAAAAATCGTTTCAGATAACGAATTTAGTAACGCGCTAATAAGAATGTTTTGCCAAGAGAATGATATATGCAGATATTCATTTTACGACCCCTAATTGTCATACGGGAAAATCTGATGTTGAAAGATTACATTCAACACTTTTAGAACATATAA